>KN484967.1:42327-70764 GCA_000787095.1 Periophthalmodon schlosseri
TACAAGCCACATTAATAATAGTCAGCATAATACTTACAGAAAGCTTGCATAATGGACAATGGCTATAGCATTACTCTTAAAGATTCAAGACCCAGTGTGTCTGCCCTGTTTGTACATTCTGTGAAAAATCATTTCAGTGTATGGCTCTAAATAGAAAACAGTTGTACTGGACAGTACATAAAATATATAGACTTTTCCTCTTGTATTTTTTTTTCTTTGTTTTGTTTTGGAAATGTTTATTAACCTTTATTTAATCACTGAGATTGAAATCTCTTTTTCAAGTGTGGCCTAGGACAAAGTAAAACTGCAGCACATCATGAAAAAACATTCACACATTACACGCACTGAAATAGAAACCGTATAAATGATTTTAAAGGACTACATTTAAGAACAGAGACAATGTTCATAAGATTCACAAGCGAAAACCCCAGAAAGAAACTAGCTCACAAAGATTAAATTCAGATTGAAAGATATTCCAAGCTCACTTCAGTTCAGTCACTCAAGGGTCAGAGAGTAAATATCGCACAAGTGCAAGGCATAGTCCCCTCTTTGAACCAGCACCTTAACGTGGCAGAAGGATTTGAGCACTCGAGTGATCCTGGGAGCTATGTTGTCAGGGGCTTCATGCCCCTGGTAGGGTCACCCTTGGCAAACAGGGCCTAGGGGACGGGTCAGGAGGTTGAGCGTTACCGACTGGATATAGTCATACTCATCTCCATGCACAGCTTGAGCTCTGAAACCCAATTCTTGAGAGTGGTTGGACTCTCCACTTTTTTGGCATTGCCCGTGCGGAGAGGCAGCGAGCTGATATGGGCTTGCTTATTGCCCCAAAGCTCCGCCACCATGTGTTGGTGAACGTGAATGAGAGGGTCACGTCCCAGCGGCTTGGGCCAGGGACAGGTCTCTCACTGTTGTGCCAGCCTACGGGCCAAACCCTGTGTTCTTGGAGTCTCTAGGAGGGGTACTAGACAGTGCACCAATCAGGGACTCTACTGGGCGGCTTCAGAGCCTATGTGGGCAATGACAGTGACACCTTGAGAGGGGGGATTGGGACGAATGGCCTTCCTGATCTGAACCCGAGTGGTGTTCTGTTATTGGATTTCTGTGTGTCGTAATGTCTGGGGGATCAAAGATACAAACTCTGGATAAAAAGTTGAACAGAGTTTATTTACAAAAACACAAAAATGTAAATGTGGGTTGACGGAGCAGATAGTAGAGAGCCGGGTTGGAGGCTGTCGTCTTCGAGCCGGTCGAGGAGAGCTGGGTCGAAGGCTGAGGTGTTTGTAGCGGTCATGGAGAGCTAGGTCGGAGGCGGAGGTGCAGGGTAGTTCCAAGGAGCAGGATCTGAGTACTGTGACCATAATCACAAAACTAGACTGAGCCAAGCGGATCTGTACCACAGAGGACACACGGACAATCTGGCGTCATGTGTCGGATCCTCGGTCTCTTAGTACTCTACAGGTGAAGGCTTGATTGCTGATTGACTGCAGGTGTGTAGTAGGTGGTGCCAGAGTCTCTGCCCAGCTCTTGGCACAGACACAGAAGGGAGGGGGAAAGACAGCACAGAACCACAAGGACAGACGGGGATCTTGACAGCAAGCCACAGTCTGTCCATAACAAACACCATGTTCAAGCACAAGGATGTCCATCAGTGCATGTGGCACCAGGACACCCTAGGCTGGAGGTCGATGATCGACTTTGTTGACTTGTCATCTGACCTGCAGCCACGTGTCTTGGACACTTGGTTGAAGAGAGGGGCAGAGCTGTCAACTTGGACACTTGGTTGAAGAGAGGGGCAGAGTTGTCAACTGATCACCACTTGATAAAGAATTAGATCCTTTGGTGGAGGAGGAAGCTGGACAGATCCTCATGATACGCCTGGCAGAAGCAAGCGTATCGTGAGGATCTGTTGGGAAGTCTGGCAGAGCATTCTGCCAGCAAGGTCTTCATCTCACACCTCCAGGAGAGCTTCTCCCAGATTCCAGGGGAGGCTGGGGCCATGTGGTCCATCCTGAGTACCCTAAGTTTTTGGATGTTGTGGGGCTGTCTTGGCTGGCACTCCTTTGCAACATCACGTGGTGGTCGGGGATGGTACCTTGGCTGACCAGTGTGGTGGTCCCTCTGTTTAAGAAGGGGTACCAGAGGCTGGGATCTAACTACTAGGGGAATCACACTGCTTAGCTTCCCTGGTCAGGTCTATTTCAGGGTACTGAAGAGGAGAATCCGACCGACTGATTTGCTGAGTGTGAAACGGCTGGAATGAAAATCGGCTCCTCCAAATCTGAGGCCATGGTTCTCGACCAGAAAAAGGTGGTTTGCCCTCTCCAGGTGGGTGGAGAGTCCTTGCCTCAAGTGAAGGAGTTCAAGTATCTCAGGATCTTGTTCATGAGTGAGGGAAGGATGGAGTGTGAAACTGACAGGCTCAGTGCAGCATCTGCAGTGATACAGTCACTGCACTGGATTGTTGTGGTAAAGAAGGAGCTGAGTTGAAAGGCAATGTTCCTACCCTCACCTATGGTTATGAGCTTTGGATAATGACCAAAAGGACAAGATCACGGATACAAGTGATCAAAATTAGTTTCCCCCACAGGGTGGCAGGACGCTCCCTTAGAGATAGGGTGAGGAGCTCAGTCACATGGGAGGAGCTCTACTCCAAGCTCCACGTCATATGGAGCCAGCTGAGGTGGTTCGGGCATCTATTATGGATGCCTCCTGGGAGCCTCCCTGGGGAGGTGTTCTGGGCATGTCCCACCGGGAGGAGGCCCTGAGGGAGACCCAGGACACACTGGAGGGATTATGTCTCTCGGCTGACCTGGAAACTCCTTGGGGTCCTTGGGGTTCTACTAGAAGGGCTGGAGGAAGTGTCTGGTGTGAGGGAAGCCTGGGATTCCCTGCTTAGACTGTTGCCCCTGCGACCTAGCCCCGGATAACAGGAAGAAAATAGATGGATGGACACAGGGCACAGTGGCCTTCACCTCTCTGCACGAGGGGGGCCAGATAGGTAGACACAACCAAAAATAGTCTTATAAATTTGAGACATCCAATGAGTAAACCTCTCAGCACTCATAGAGGGCAACTAAGTCCTGGCAATGTCTCTTGCTGTGGGTTTTAGTGGATTGGAGTGAAGTGGGGAGAAACATTCAGCAAACGTTGTCAGAACAGAACAGAGACTTGTTTCTCTGCTACAGCATACATATCTATGCTACTGTGAAGCATGAAAATCTCAAAAATGTAGGGTGTTGTGTAGAAGCAGCAGAGGCCAGTAAATTACGCCTTAGATAAAAATGTACAGAGTCTGAAATATGTCGTTCTCTCCAGTAATAAAAACTATACTAGTATAGCAGTGTCAGTACACACAAAAGACCCTTTTTTCAATGAGCGATAACCAGGCAACAGTGAATATATTTATTTTATACCCCCTTGAATAAGATGGTCAAAATGTCTGTCATGCAGTTTGTATTATATAGTTCATAAAGTAATTAAATATCTCATTATAGTGGTAAACATTAGGGCCTGGTCAACACTAAACTGAGTTATTGGTTTGAGAGCATAGAGCTCAGAAGAACATCTGTGGTTATTTGTAGCATTTACACCATGTGAACATTTTACACACACATGCCCCCACAGCTCTGTCCAAGCTAGAGTGGTTATGGTTTGAAACAGAGCTGAACCATTTGGATAAAAACATTACATTTTTCACAGAAACTGTAATAAACTTGAATGAACAATTTTGTTGACATGCTTCTCTGATTTACAGGGGTTTGAAAGCAGCATGTGTGCAATTCATCCAAAGGGAGGTGAAACAAAGCATGTTTTGCCTGTCCCAAGCCTTTAAATGTAAGTAATATTACATCTAATAAATATAACTTACTAAAGGGTTTGATCCCTTTATCAGTAGTGTCATTGCACCCTGGGGTAAGACTATTAAGTCACCTTGTCTCTTCATACAGTGGTGTATGCTATGGAACAAAAGCCAAAAGAAGTATTGTGTACACACTTACTATAATAATAAATATGAAAATGAGATTTGATGAGATCTGCATTTTACATTTTGCAAAATGTCTGTCTATCACTCCACGCTTCTGCTGTAGTCTGACACACAAACAGACAACTCACGATTTATTTGCAATCACAATTACAAGTGCAACAGCCTCATAAACAAGAGCATGATAAACAGGCTGTCTCCACATGTGCTCATTTGACTATCATCACAATACAAAACAATACAAAGGCATTGGCAGCCTGTGAGTAACACTATAGGGAGCCATACACTCTTGCACCATCACAGCTCCCCTCACACACATAGGGCTGGGCCAGGGTTAATCACTGTGGGTGGGATGATTTCTACGACAGGCCTCCTCCATCAAACCAGGCAGTCAAGATTACTGTCTGAGCAGATCAGGCTGTTGATTGGCTGAACAAGGAGGTCACCTAGGGACAATTCCAAGAACCCCGATGTGAAAAAGTCTGCCTGTTTGTGTGTGTTTGGTTGAGTGTTGTGTGACAAAGAAGGCAGATTTGAGTAACATAAAAAATGTATATTTTCAAGTATCACTGCTGTGAAACAGCATAGTATAGCACTTAAATTTAAAACCAACAGCAGTGACCAAAGTGCTGAACACACCAATTACAGTGTGGGTAAATTTAAAGTAATACACATTTTAAAGTAAGACAAATAAGGGTAAACCATTCCATTGTTGAAGAGCAGCAACTCTTTACCTCTGTTTTCATTCTGAAATGGGTGGGAGAGAGAGGAAAGGGCCTACATCCGGTGTTTATGGGCAAATGTACACACTTTGGTTTAGACCTGGTAAACATTATACACATACAAGAACGGCTGTTTTTATTTCAAACCAGTAAATTTACCAAGACAACCACAGAGGGCGTATGGTGAGACCACAGTACCAAACCATATGTTTTTGATTTCACATCATTTGGTTGTTGCAAGTTGCCTGTTTTGTTTGGGTAAAATGACAACTTGTGATGCTATTTTCTATCTTTGTCTAGTATAAATGATCCCTTGTAGAGCTGAATAAAAATGTGCTTTCACAATAAGAAAGCACAACATTCTGCGCCACTTTGGATAAACATTTTTAGATAGAATTGTTTTTTGCTGCTCTAAAATCTTGACATGGTGCACTATCTAGGTGCGCTTACTATTCTGTCATTCTTATAGTCCAGTTGATTGAGTGGTGATGATAAAATAAGTTGAGACTATTTCCAGTTCTATTCAACTCTAGAAGCCTGTAGTTTCTTTGAGTGATAATTTCAAAACCCACACAATGTGGCTGTATTCAAACTTTTTCATTCAAAACATAGAAAATTGGGAAAGCAAACTGTCATGCAGCAACACAATAAATATCCAAACTTTTAAGAGAAACTCTAAAATCCTAACATTGGAGTCATTTTCTTCTTGGGGATTGCACATGTATCCTTATGTAATGCATCTTATGCTGGTACTACTATAGTCCTAGTTACAGCCACAGTACTAGGTCCCTCCTCAGCTCCTGACCTACTTTTGCTTCTGCTCATCAGCATTATAAATCAGAGCAAACTCACAGCTCTCTGGGCATATCATCTTTACCAATCACCTCCTCAAAACACATGAGGATTGGGATTCATAAATGATAAATCAAAATGTGTCATGACCATACATGACCTTACTACAATGTAGGTCTACATAGTAATTCATCTACAACAGACTGGGAGGGATTTTGAGTAGATCACTTAAAAGGCTCTGAATCTGCCCTTGTGTTGTTCATATATTTACATAAACAATGTAAATAATTCATTTGCTAATTTTAAAGCCCCACCAACATTCTCCACATAAGTGTGAACACTTATATTTGCCATGTTCCAAAAGTAGTGGGAATATATTAATATGTATGTATTTATTTAATTAGTTTAATGACTTTTATTTGTCTGAGGTATTGTTTGCAAACCATACCATAATCATAAAAACCCCATTATTATTTTTCATTGATCAAATAAGCCAATATAAAGTAAGCAAAGAATCAATTTTAGATCATCAGCAGCTTCAGGTGTGAACCAGTAATTTGACACTTTATGTACACCTCTGAAGATATCAAAATTGAATAGAAATAAAGAGTCATTTTGACTGTAACTGTGAGAAAAATCTGCCTGTGTCCGGTAGAGAGTTTTTCCCAGAGTTATCTGTGGTCAGTCTCAGTGCCAGACCTTGACATGTGTTGGCCAGACAGTGCAGGTCGTGGAAGCAGTGCACCACACCCTACAACACAGTGTCGATAAAATTACCCGCCTCATTCATGAGAGGGCTTTGGTGAATAAATCTGAATCCACTTTTAGGCTTTTGGACAATAAAAACACATAGCCCAGAAACAAAGAAGTATGGGATTTTTGTGCTTACCAGTTGCATTTGTTTGCTCTCTGTAAAGTTATTATGCATGCACAGTGCTATGGGACAGAGGTTCTTAGATTTCCCCTCTGCATCAGAGGCAGCCTCCTGTAGACTGGCAGATGTAGGTTAAGATGACAGCACTTCACAACACACAGGTTTTTAGGGAGGTCAGAGCGAGGGCAGAGGCAGTGGGGTGGGTCTGGTTTCAATGGCAGGAAAATACCAAAGGTTACATCTGGAGCCTTTCCTTAACAATACAGCAATAGCTTCCACCAGCGCAATTTCATCTCAGAAGTATAACTGTGCCATTTGAACAGGACAGCTGCACAAAAACAAACAGTCCCTCATTTTACAGAAAAAAATAGCAACAGTTTTGATAGAAAAACAGTTTCTTTTCTAGAGGTTTCTCAGTTGTTAACATTATTAATTTAGACTCACCATAAGGGAGTCTGCACATATTCATTCACAATAGCAAGATGGTTATCCCTCCTTTATGTTAGTGAATGTGAACTATATAATATTTATTGTAGTGTAGTATCTTTCAGATTATTATCCAAGAGAAAAATTATAATTTGCTGGACCACTTTGCAAATGTTTGACCTTAAGTTGTGTAAAAACAGCATACTCTGACCCAGTACCAAATCATCTATAACCCTCCACATATGTTTGGGAAATGTGTGTAGGGGGGCAGTGTTATGAAAATTTAAAAGGTGCGCTGCACACAGGGGCCTATTTCATGGACCCAGCTCCAGTGTGTCCGGTGTGAGGCAGCAGGAGCTCAGGGTGCTGATAAGAGGAGCATCAGATAAAGCTTACAATGTGTTTGGTTTGGCCCGAGGGCTGCTGGGAGCACGGCTGCTGCTAAAATAAGGTCAGCACAGAAGAGCCGGAAGATAAATGTTTGTGAAAATCAGACTGAAGCTGAAGAGCTCCAGAGCAGACAGCCACATGCAAGTGTAATGGCAGGATTGGGTCGGTGGTTTAGTAGTTGTAGTTGCAGAAGAAGTATCACTGAACAATCATGAATTATGTACTTAAAAGTTGATTGGTAAAATGTATGGTGTAAAAAATAGGTAGTGATCACAGTAGTAGTAGTTGTTGTAGTAGTAGCAGATTTTTGTTGATTGTAGATTCTGTAGATGGATGAGAGTACAATGTGTAAAATGCTTTTTGATAACTGGTAGGGCCATAATCAAACTTCTTTCAAAGTCTGACTCTTTTTTTCCTTTTATTTGATTTAAAGTAATATAAGTAATCCTTAATAGTTCTAATAATACTTTGCAGAACCAGCTTCTTACACATTCAGATTTTTTTCACATATTTTTGGCTTTCAAATGTCAAAAAATGTATTCATTTGTTTGGTCTTCTGGTCATCACCTGTACTGCTATCCATTCTACTTTGCTCTGAAAAATGTTTAAAGGTCATAAGGACAAACTTGCAATTTCATATTTCACTCAGTGGTAGTTAGACTTTAAAGCATATTCATATTTCTATCTTTCTGGCAACGTGCCAAGCATAATAACTTGGACTAAAAATAAGATTCTTTGGGGTATATACGTTAACAGTGCACTTCCTTTTGACAATGAGGTTAATAAATAAAACTGATGAAACTGTCCTCAGAGGTTTTGTAATGAATGAGGTGATGAACATTCGACATACAAAGGATTCAGAGTGGGAAAATAGTAAAACGTACTAATAAATATAGTTTTACATAAACAGTGTTGTAATTGTTCAATAACAAACACTCTAATACCACTTCTAAAAACAAAAACCTTTCAAAATGAAAAGAAAAGTTGTTTTTAAATAATTAAATAGTTTGGAGATTCTAGCTTAACATTATGTCATAAAAGGTTACAAACATTCAGTCTCCTTCACCTCTACCTCTTAGCCTGATGTCTCTCAAACTTCATTTCACTACCTGACTTTACTGGTCACTTGATGCGCATTATTTCTTTACTGTCTGTGTTTTAAGTACTTGTAATAGTCAGTGTTAAGTAGTTACAAGTGCTCCAGACAGTTTCATGCACTCAACAATTTTCACACTTTGACAAAAACCCACTGAAGGAGGCATGGGCACCATTAAAAGATAGAATTAACACATTTGTAATTTGAGATTGTGAGCAATATGATAAAGATGTTTAAAATTGTGTGAGCCATAAGAAACTCAAGCCAATAGTTTATGTAAAGAATAAAGTAGACCAGATGACATGACCCCACCTCTTCAGCCTTAAGTGACATTTGTGGAGTATTACCTTCCATTACCTTGTCACGCTCTAATCGATTATCCCCAGCATCTTCAAAACACAGACCATATTTATGAGCAGACAGTTCTGACCTACTTTAAAAACAAGCTTCAAAATGGGAAACAATATATAGCATGCACCATAAGAAATTCAAGCTGAACAAAACCAATAATACCAACACTATTATCAGTCAAGCTACTACTGCACATTTGTGGTTGTTCTGCTAAACCATATACTGGAAGACAGATAGATAGAAGAAAGAAGCTACAGCAAAATTATTTTTGGAGCAAACATAACAGAATTTTTTCAATCACTAAGAACAGACCCCATGTTAACATTATATTATTCTTTAATTTATCCATACCTTTCCTACTGTAACATAGTCTGGGCAAGTACGTTTCCTTTGTTCTTGGTAAATCTCCTCATAACTTTTGTAACTGCTTGTTTAGTATTATAAGAGTGAACTTGGCATTTCTTAACAAAGGAATGTCTCTTCATCCCCATTAAGCAAAAAATACCTAGTACAATTTTCTTCGGAGCAAAATTGTTGAAGGAATATGGAGACTATTTGGAAATTTAATTACCAAACAGTAAAAAGAACCTGAAAAAATACTGTTGTCTAAATATATATCTTAATTGTTATGATCATACATTACCATTCCATTCTTTTATCATCTGAAAGCCAATTATAATGAATAGGATATTTTTTTTCTCTCTCTAAAGAAAGAACATATTTTATTTTCCATGTGTTTTGTTTTTTTTTAATGAACAAGCTTTTCTCTCCATTTGAGCTTCCTATATGAATGAACTGATTTTAGGGGTGTGACTTTAAGGATAAGCCCTTTCGGGTTTCTGTCACACTCCATCATGGTATTGTATTTCAACTTAAAACTTCTGTATTTATTTTGTGAAAATAAATAAAATGCAAAAATAAAACAAGGTAAAACATAAGTAAACTCCCTCAAATAAAGTAAAGCAGGGGGTCAGTGGATCACAGGTAATGTGAGATTATGTAAGTGACTTAACAATCACAGCTTTAAAGCACAAGGATCAAAAACATCCACTTCCCTTCAGGGGCCCAGCTTTAAAGATTTTTTCATTCTTCAGCATAAGCTTTCTCTGTGCCACTTCTCCCCGCTTTACAACAACATTAGTCTATATTGGTTCCATAATAACACTCAAGCCCAAATTTGACCTAGTTTTATGCTACCAGTTTCAAGATCTGAGATTACTCAAACACGGACTGACCTGACCAGTCGTAGGAAGCTGGGTCAGAGGCAGAGGTGTAATGTGGGTCCAAGAAACAGGATCTGCTGAAAAACGAGAAAAACAAACTGAGTACAGAACCAATAGGTGAACTGAGCCAAGCAGAACTGTACCACAGAGGATACACTGACGATCTGGCAGTGTGTGTAGAAAACCTCGGTCCCTTTGTACTCCAGAGGTGAAGGCTTGACTGCAGATCGGCTGCAGGTGCCGATGCCGATTCCTAATGCCCCTTGACCCTTGTCAAGGGGTATTAGGATCTTTGGGAAAGAATTATCTGTAAAAATGTAATGAATGCCAAAAATGAAGCCTTTTTGTGCATGTCATAATGCTTGCATGTTGTTAGTGTTTCACAGTAGTTCATATCTCATCTAGCTATAAATAGCTGTGAAACAAAAGATGTGTATAGTGTTTAGCAAACACTTTGCATAAATAGACTGACAACGTAGTGTTGGTTCTTTGACCTTATGACACAAATATAATCAACATAACTGGTTGACACATTGAACTCTGTGGGGGAGGGTGCACTTGGGGACTGATTTTAGATAAGCATGGGAAATTGGTGAAAGTCAGAAATGCTGCCAGCAGTGGGGGGTATGCAGCAGAGGAGTTTAGGAAATAGAAACCATGTGCACTATACCTAAAATGTGTGTCATACTGTGAGACAGTAAGATACCACAGCAAGCAGATTCTGTATCAGAGAGCCAGTGTTGTGGTTAGACTTGTTTTTTCCTCATGCAGATACCTCCAGATGAAACTAAGCGAACACAGGGACTCTTTTGGATTTGCGAAAATACAAACATTTTTAATACAGACCGCAAGTGCAAAAATCATCTTGCCATTTTTCACCCAACCACATACCTTTATCAGAGGACTGATGCAACTCCCCACAATGTAGCTGATTCTATGTGGTATAGGCCCAAAGAAGGAAAAAATATGTTTAACATTAGTGCATATATATTCCTGCAATTAGCATTCAGTGAAATGTAATCCAACACCATCCATTGCTGTGACTGCTTCTTTCTATTATGTAATTTCATGCTCTACTTTATGCACAGCTGGGCTCCTCAGTTCCTCTTCACACATTATGTTAACCCTTTAACACCCTTGTTACCATTGCGATGGAGCATTAAGCAAGGACCTGTGCTTAATTGACCCTTGACTCTTGTTTGACCTCCTAAAGAAACTTGAACTCAATCCTGAAACATTATTTTCATTCTCACTCGAAAGACACTGCTAACTTTTACTTTGACAGTTCTTTCATAAGACCTCAGAAGATTCCTTCTGTTTTGATTACACCTTAATATCTCTTTGGGATTTAGTGTCAGATATCATTTGGACCTTTACACAGCCCATAGTCTAACCCATGGGTGTCCAAATTATGGCCTAAGGCCAAATGTGCATCCCTCAGACGAATTTTTGTTGGCCCTCAGGCCTTCTGCAGAATTCGCCCAAATAATAATAGGTAGTACTTTTTGTTGCAAACTTAATAAATCTACCACTATAACCTCAATAATATCTAATAATAATATTTGAAGCCTTATTAAAGGTATGGTGGCTCTGTGAAAGCTATGTAAAATGCATTCATCTAAATGAGTCACTGTATTGACTACAGGTCTGTGGCCCTCTGCTTAGAATATTTTTGTTCAATATTTTTCCCTCGATGAAAAAATGTCTACACCCCAGGTCTAACCTTATGATAACATGGGAATTATACAGTCCTATACGCTCAGCTGGATCTTGCTAGGGGTTCAAACATTTAGAAAATGAATTAGTCAGTAAAAGTGGATGTGGACATAAATTTCATGCTGTAAAAAAATCATCAAAGTCTAACCACTGCTGAGAGGTGCTAAGAATGTAATTGATTACCCTTTCTGGCATCACCTCAAAGACCCATGTGATTTATAATAGGGTCGGACCAGGTTCATTCCCAGTCTTCAACAAATAAATAACAATATGCAAGCAATAGAAAATAAGACTAACATCTATAGGCCTACTGTTCAGCTGTCCTCTTTGCAACAATAAATGTTGGTACCATTTCATATTGAGTTATTTATCCTTAAATGATAATGGGCGTTGCCAGCTGCTAGTTCTGACAGTGTATTGAATATTGATGATTCTTGGGAAATGTTGCCTATTACTCAGTGTCAATGGGAAATCATTCAGAGTTTCAGTCCAAAAGGGATTCTCCAAAGCACAATTCTGTATGTTTTGTGTATGTGGATTCCCTGTATCCATTCATTCCTTCTGAATTTTAAAAACAATTAATAAACACACTTTTTTTTTCATCTATTTTGAATGGGTCATTTTCTGTTTTTTCATTGTTTGTCTTGAAAAATGAATGAGAAGATGGCACTGGTATTATGTTGTTTAAGGACTCAGAAGAAGAAAGATGTGGCTCAATAAATCAATTCTCCCTCAATATTTAGTTTTCCCCCGTCAACCGACCTGGTTTACCTTAGTGTAATGCATGACCTTGCATGTAAATGTACTAATTATAACAGTCTCTTGTGGCTAAAATCTAATTTCTATTTAATAACAATGTTGATTTTCAATATTGATTCGGTGCTTTTAGTACATTGGTTGTCATCTCAATATCACTTGATCTTTTCCCCAAATAAATTGAAATTCATGTATTTTCTCCACCCACAATTAGTCATTTTCCGTCCTGCACTCTGTAAAGCCTAAACATACAAGTCAAACGAGTCAAAGCATGGATTTAACATAGTCAGTCACGCGCCTCTTCCAGAAGACTTGATAGATTTGGATGCATCGGACATAGAGGTTTATTGACCTATACTAAATATGTCCCAATACAACCTGACCT
This sequence comes from Periophthalmodon schlosseri, assembly GCA_000787095.1. Taxonomy (NCBI): domain Eukaryota; kingdom Metazoa; phylum Chordata; class Actinopteri; order Gobiiformes; family Gobiidae; genus Periophthalmodon; species Periophthalmodon schlosseri. Next base: position 55,044 of record KN484967.1, read on the forward strand.
CTTCCAGACCCGGTATGACCCCTATCTATCCAGCAATCCAGGAGCCGACCACTGCATATTCTTCTGTGTATCTAATGTTTTATGGACACCTTCATAATCTTGTACTTATCACAAAGGAAACCCACAGCCATCTATGAAGCCTGCTGACACCTCAAGCATATTTTATATGTGGCTTTTACTCAATTTCAACTGCTGTATATCAGTCACCCACACACTAGTTCTTCTGTTTTTCAAGTAGAAACAAAGAAATTAATTATGTACTGGCAAATTTGAATCTGAATATAACAAAGCCTCTAGCGTGCATGCCATTTTAGTGTTTTGTTAATATAGTTAATTGTCCTCTGGATCACCCTTCGATGCAGGAAACCTACTCAAACACTTTTGCAGTTCAGAGACTTTTAAATTAAGTGACATTTTGGAGATAGATCCATGGACTGGTTTCACGCAGGTTGGCTGGCACAACTTTCTCTATTAATCCATGACCCTGTATCTACTGTCCAACAACAGCTCTTTTTCATTAACTAAAAAAGTAACAGGCAGTTAAGTTTTTACATCCCTTAAAGATGCATTATGTAAGATTCTCTGTAATAATAACTGTTTTTCAAACCCATAAACCATGGCAGCCTGTACCAGACTCTTAAACCCAATCCAAAGTAGGATGTACGAGTCTGCACACCGCACATGCTGTGTAGGATGCGCATTCCTGTCAAATTCCACTTGTTGTCATGTAAATATATAAACATTCTATCATGCATTCTATGGCGTAAACCATTAAACCACACTAGCTAGCCTAATGTCAGTAGCTGCTTTAAAGATGGATTCCGCAGACAATAGTCCCTGGTTATGTGATTTGATTTCGATTTTTGGGGTCCGATTTGATTTAAAACGATTCCATTCTGAAACGATTATCGATTCTAATATGATTCTAAATTCAATTCTGAAGCAATTTTTCATTCAAAAACAAAGAATATTTATTTGACACATTTCAGTTGTAACAATCTTTTATGTAAATTGTAGGCCTACATCCATACAAAATAGAATTGGCTCTGTGCACAACGGTAGCCAGCTAGTTCCAATCAGAGGGACAGTCAGCTCGACTATTTCCGTTATAATGCTCTGTCTATGAAGTTTTTGCGGAGTACTGGAGGACACTTTGTTTACAAAGGTAAGTCTTTGTGTGTTGGGGCTAATGTGCCAGTTTCTCTCTGCATATCTGGAAAAATAAAAAAAACTTGATTAACTTCTATAATCCAACATAATGCTCCTTTAACACTTCGTGAGAATTTTTTAATCCTCAATCAGTGAAGTAACTCGATTATAAGGTATTACTGAATTGTAAACATATCAGGTGGGTCGCAAAAATCAGAAGGTCTTAAACATAAAAGGGGTCCCAAAATTATTACTAATACTATAAATATGCTCAATTACCCTATGGCTACAATCTTATTACTTTTTTTTTTTAATTTCCTTAAATGTTTCCACGTAGGACCTCTCTACTGACCACCCATACAAAGGAGATCTCATTAAGTGACAATTTGACAAGTAAAATGTTAAAATGTTGCATCCTCCTCACCCTAAACAGGATCTTCCTCTTTTCCTTTTTTTCAGCTGCAATTTGCTTTGTGATTACTTCCTCTGCTCTAAAGATGAAAATGTTTTTCATAAGTGGGGATCCCATCTTGGAAAGTGCTGTACATATGTGTAGCATTGAAGCTTTGTGTACCTTGGCAACTGGTTCTGTGAGGTTGTTTAACTTTAATGCAGCTCAGTTGGGTCTTTTAAGGTGAACAATTTAATACTGAATGAATTGGCTCACACATGATGATATGGTTAGTGGAAGGAGAATTAGAGAAAGACAATAGCACACTGTATTGAGACACCAGGCCGTTGGTTTATAGATTATAATTGAGATCCTAATCTATCAATAGGCCTACCTTTTTACAATCTCCCAAAAATATAACAAAAAAACATCTTTTTTGCCTGGGATCCAGAATACACTTGTATGAAGATGTGAGTCTGGTTGCCGGCAAATATTATTAATCATGCCCGTATTCAGTTGGGCATGATTGACAGGTGGATTAACCAATCGGGCACATGTATTGTCCGTCTGTATTGGAAAAAATATAAGAAAAAAACATCACAGGGGGCTGAAAAACATCACGGATTTCTGAGGTGAGATAAATTCGATTTTACATGCGTCACTGAAAAAAGACAAATTTGATTGCATGATCACGTTTGGCCGGGCCTGAGACACAGTGGAGTGTGTGGGGACCAGACTGATATCAATCAGTATAAAAATACAGAGAGACCTTATTCTGGGCTCTTACATTATTATTACACTCTTAAATCCGGTGCATGTGTGCCATTGTGATGAGCTTGGGTTTTCTGCATTATTTGAACATCAAGACTTCTCTGCTGTCCCTGCTGTTGTGCCCAGAAGTCTTTGTCTTGGTCTCTGTACAATCTGGTCTTAATCATCACTTCTCAGGTCGGTGTGGTCCTCCTGTCCTCAGAACTATCTTTCTAAGTAAAAGATTAGTTTTTTGGATTGGTTCCTTTTGGCAATTTGAGGAGGATTTCCCCCTTGAGCCACACAGCTGATTACACGAAGGATTTAAACTTTAAAGAGCCATTACAGAGAACGAGAGAAGCGCAGAGCTAAACTACAAAAGCAATTCAGTAATGCAGAGAGTGGCTCATATTTGGATAACGCACCAAGAGAAAGGAATGTGCACAGGCTTCCAATAATGATATGGATAGGTATAATATTAAAAATAATCAAGGGGCTCACCCAGCCTCTGATCAAAGTGAAATTATAGAAAAGGTTGATCTCAAAGTAAATAGTCCCATGACCTAGCATTAGCCTCATATGCTAAGACTTAGCTTGGGTATTTGCTTAAGGCAGTTCAACAAAATGCAGCTTAACGATCTGTGCTACTATGTTGGAGTTGGAAGATTATAATGGCGCCAGTTACATGGAATCTTACATACATATCCCCAGAGGTTGTTGTTGGGTTACCATCATGACTTTGGTCCATAAATGAGTAGGCATACTGAATGAAAATACATGACAGAAATATCAAAATGTAGAAAATAATTGAACAATTACCAGTTTTTTTGGTATGTGTGAATTCTGAATTTGTCTAACGTACATTGTCTTCTCTATTTCTTGGTTGGGGCCTAATCTGTTCAGATTGAATACCACAAAGCAAAGAGGACCCTATTTTCAGTGCTTTTATTGCTGGTAGTTGATTTTTCTTCATTTTTGTAAACTTAAAAAGAAATTCAAAAATAGTACAAATTTTCCTGCCCATATTAGTGACACACAGTCAGAGGACCAATTCCACGGTGTACATAATAATAGCCATATACAGCCAGTCCTTGGGTGCCCCCTACACAGAGAGATTGTTAGTGCCAGCTATTGTCCCTGGCATTGCTAAAGGCTAATACAACAATATAAGTAAGAAATAATTAAATCTCCAACCTCCAATAGGACAACCATCACATTCACACAGCACTGGCCAACACTGCCTGTGCTGTTCTCCGTGTTTTTGAAGTGTGAAATTGAGCCCAGATGCTCAAGTGGAAGGACTCAGGGAAGACACGTGTGTTTGTGTTTTGTTTGTGCTTTAAGGACTTTGTCAGGCCAGAACAGGGAGGGACAATAAACCATTTAAAACATAGACCTAGTCTCTTTTATTCAAATCCAGTTTGCGACAAAGATTTTAGTAAAGTCGGTTATGGGTCAAGGACAAGATGACTCAATTAGGTGTGGATCCTCTGTATTATTGCTTAGATTTCAACATCTGAGATAAGTGTTCATTCACAAAAAAGTGACTTTTTTATAGGGGTGCTATATGATCGTCATTAGAATGGGTGCTTTCTAATAACCTGTTGAGAGGACATGTAACAAAGGGATTATGAGAAAAAACATTTCTCAAGAAATGTCTGTCAGCGTTTGTAAACCGTGTGTTGGACTGATATTCTTGTGGAGTTCCACTCACAAAAGGAGTGGAGAACTGCTCTTGCAGTTACAGACTTTGATAGCTGCACTTGTTCACGCCATAACTAACCATATATAGGAAAAAAGTCTGTAAAGGTCTGTAGTGTACGGTGAAAATAAATTCCCAACAGAATGCCTCCTCCACAGCTGCTTTGGTTGCAGTCTGAGCTAGGGGTAACAACGAAAACATCACTCCAAGCCAGGGTCATTGCTAGCTCAAAATTGTCGCCTTAAAGAGGCAGGTCCTGGTGCCACCCTTGGGTCGCCCCAGTGAAAATAGTCTGGACATGCCTCTGATGCTCTCTTGTCAAAACTCTTTTCTTCTCCAAACTGCAGGAATGGTTCCATTTAATGTCCAACAAGTATCATCATTTTCACACACTTCATCAAAATGTTTTGTCTCTTGCAAGAAAGTTGCAACGCTGTCTCCCAGTTTTCTATCCCAGGTGAGTTTTACGGATTTATGTGTTGCAATGCAGTTGGCTTGCTTTAATACTCATTACATTTTCACCTATAAAGTGAAACTGTAAAAAGCATGTTTTTACAGTGGCACCAAATCCTCATAATGGGCTTAAGCACCAATGCCAATGACTGAGTAAGACTCTTATATTTGGCTCGAACAACTTGTGCACAATGGATGACAACTATGCAAGTGGACAGAATATCAAATCACTTGAAATGAGGTTGCCAATAGCTGGCTTAAAAATATTTTTTAAATGACTGTATTGAAACAATGTGAATATTGGAGCAAAATAAATCTGTGTAATGTCAACACAATAATCTTTAAATGTGGTGCTATTCACTATGAGCCAGTGCATTTGGTAGACACTCCCTGAATTTGTATGAGAATATCTACTCTAATAATCTACCCTCTTACATGTAAAAAAAAAAAAAATACATAACTACATAATTGCATGTAGTTGGATCACCATATCAAGGACTGCATAACAGCTTCCATGGACAGACCTGTGGTTAATGTTCTTTATTTAGCCTAGCATATATTTTTTTTAAGTTCATTGAATACCTCAAAGAGAGGTTTTGGAGTAACCTTCCACACATCCGGAACAGTAGAGCTCACGTCAGCCATAGTCGCAGTCCTTTGAGTGACTCAGAGTGACCAGGAACACACAGACGAGATACCGAGGTCCCAGGGGAGTCTGTATCGTGGTGATTGACCTGTGAGTTATTAGGCTGTGGGGGATTTTGGGCTTACCCAAACATTGAGACATTGAAAAATTTAAAGTTCATGTCGGGGACATGAGGGAGTAGGAAGTACACTTCTACTCCTCTCTGTATTACACTTGCAGGGTTTAACCAGAGATCAGTAAATCAAAAGGCAAACACAAAGCAAAACAGATGTATGGAATTTTCATGTCCAAACACCAAAGTAACATTGAAGAAAAAATATCATCATCACAGCCCTATAAAGAATATAACATAACATAGTATCTTACTGAAAATTGAGTGAAGTTCTGTTTTATATTTGTACTACATAGTATCTTACTGAAAATTGAGTGACCGCTACACTCCATCAAACAGCAAATCCCCTCAGGATCATTGTATATCACACCACTTTCTTGGACCATGTTCACTTCAGCTTCTAAACCAAACTCGGACTGAGATGGAGGCCGTGAAAATTGACACATGAGAAACATATGGACAGATTGAGGGCAACAGTGAAAAGAGGTGATCCAATGAGGCATAATCAGATTTCATTATTTGGTAAAAGCCTTAACATCCTGTGTCTAATAACCATGACTGAACATAGTGGTGTTTGGTAATACTTCACTGAAATGTAGGTTATGATCCACAAAAATACCCTTGTCTCAGGTACCTCTAAGCTTGGTGGATATGAGCTAAAGTTAACCAAATATCACAATTCTCCTGCTATAATGGTCTTATATAATCTTCATCACCTCTCATCTGGATCTGATTCTTCAATGCTGTTGAAAACCTATAAGAGTATGTGCTACCCACATAAAACACACTATTACATGCATGGGAAAAATGCAAATTGGGGCGACAAAATGCAGATTGGGGTGACAGCAGCTCAGTTGGTTTGTCCACTGATCCAAAGGTTGGTGGTTCAAATCCCACTGTCAACATAAACATCATTGGTTGAGCAGTGAGATCCGCTGACCCACAGGTTGGCGGTAGGATTCCAACTCCCACAGATGAACGCTGTCATTGTGTCCTTGGGCACGCCCCACACGACCCACCTCGCCCCCGGTGTCTGTGTCCACTGGTGTATAGATATGTGTGTGAATAGGTGAGTGGTTCCTTGATGTAAAGTGCTTTGAGTGTCTTGAAGGAAATTCAGGATGTACAAATATCTCCTGCTATGACAGATCCTTACACATCAACTCATAACCACCTCTATTCCCCATTGTCTCAATATCTCAATATTATCTCAGCACCAACAATACAGTAACAGCCTCCCTGTTGGGTAGTAACATAGCTATCCAAGCAGCACTGATGTTTGTGAAGCTCTCTTTTGCTACTGATTGTCCTGTATAAACACAAATAACATTTATTGTTTCGATCAATTCACCTTTCTTCCTTTTTGTTTAGTTTCTTTCTTGCATTTGTTTCTCTGTTTCCTTGATGTGTTCATTATAAAAGCTTGAACTTGAACTTGATTTATGAAGGGTGTTGCCAACAAACATGTCCCAAACATCTGGATCTGTGCAGCCTATGGTGCGCAGTTCACCGTCTTGTGCACTGCAATAAAAATTATACATAAATTCTGATTTTGACCCACCATCTTTCCAATAAAACAGAGCACATCTCTGGCTATTACCATGGTGATAATCAATAACATTCCCACCCTTCTTCCTTGAGCAACCTCAAAAGGTTAGTTGCGTCATTATACCTTCATCCAGCCTATTAAGCTAAAAAGAAACATTTGAGTTAGTTGTTATACGGTGTTAACTAAGGGCAGAACATGTTTTGTATTTATGCAAGATGTTACAATCACAGCTGATCATAATTAACAACACTGAAACAAATAACATTTGTCTGCATTAAGACAAATCCCAAGACAACAGTCGTCCTTGAAGTTCTATAAGCTGTTACAAGCTACAACATTTTTTTTTTTTTAACTACAGTTGTATTGGGGTAACAATATGTTAGGTGCAAATGCACTTCCACTTGTTTGAAACAAAAAATCTAATTGTTGGACAGTTTACAAAGAGTATATTTACCCACTTTAATCGATAAACACCCTGTGAATCATAGCTATTGTTTCTATATACCTTAGACACCAACACGTGTACATACTAATACGCAGCCAAGCCATTGGAAGCAGCAGTGCATTTACAAATATACTGTTGTCATGGTTCTTGAAGGGAAAAAAAGCAGCCGGTGCACACCATTTCCAAGAAATTGAAGCTGTGGTCTCGTCCCAAGGCTGTAATAGTTGCTTAATAAAGCATAACATTTCCATAAAGCTAAAAGATACACCATGTAATAGTATTTCATAATATTGTGGAATACAACACCAAATTGAAATTGTGAGGACTCTGTGTAAAACATTTTGTCTGTCCCAGAAAATCATTTACAACAGACTATAAAGGTTGTTTGGATGGATGGGTGTTGTTTTTATATATACATTTTATTTAGTAAGGGGAATAGCATACATTTCAACATATAACATCAATACAAAAGGGGAACAGGGGATAGCAGTGACTGAGTGAGAACTGTAGTGAGGCATTTGCTGTAGACTGATTGGATGTATGATATCATTTGATGTTGACTTGCACCCTACTTTTTTAGTGGTGGATTATGTTATGGAGTAAACTGTTTCCTCTCACAAATGCTCTCTGTTACTAATGTTTATGTCTGCTAAGCTTTAGTTGTTGAGGAAGTCTCCCAGATGATCTCACCTCCTGACACCACTGAACCACTGACGTCTGGTTAACGTAAGACATGTCTGAGGCTGCTTTTGTGCAGCGTTAAAGAGAGATTTCAGCAATTTGAGGTTTAGATATTGTGAGAGGTAAAATGAGTGTAATAATGTTGAGTGATTGTTGCAGCCTGTTCACTGGTTGGGTGGGTGTGCTCAGCTGGCAGACAGAGGTGTGGCTGGGTCAAAAGGTCAAAGGTCGGCTATCCACTTGGCTCTCCCATAAGAAAAGTGCAGACTAACATAGGTGTGTTTCCATTATGGATCCAGACTGGGAAATGTTGTCATTCTAAAAGAGGTTAATTTCTCCATACTATCTTTTTTCCACTCTGATAACAACCCCACAAACACCAGTATATTTCCAGTCAGTCAAGGCTATTTATGTAAAATCATGCGGGGGCAACTCGTGCTTATTCCTCCCCTGTGACTGGGTTGTTTATTATGATATTAAGTAAGAAAAGCATTTATTACAAATAATTGAATTGGTCCAACAATCCTAATTTGGTCATTAGTGGAAAGCTCTCCACCTCACTCTTGGTCCGTTTTTACTGTTATTAAGGGCTACACAGTTGCTGAGTGGTTTACATAACCTTGAGTTAACTTCTTTCCTCTGGTTTCAACATTATCACTTGACAGTATTTGTACAATGGGCGCTTTAAGTGTGCACGTGTCCAAGTGCACAGTTCTTACAATACTTAGAATAAGTCAAGATGGGGTTTTAGAAAAGTAATTAAACATCTCTGTGCTCAAAATTATTGTTTATTTTACTTAGTTAAAAGTATAGTATCATTATTTATAGAATCATTTTTACTTTCTGTTAAACTTTCCTTAGAAAAATGTAATTATGATAGATGGTTGACACTCCTTTTGCACTTAATAGGGTCTCTGAAGAACAGTATGGATACTGAGAGGCATTTCTCAATCCAGTGGAAGTGACATAACCCAAAGAGAAGGCAAGCGCCGTGGATCCTCTGGTCAGGCCAATAAAATGTGATATGGCCACAGTAAGCTGGAAGTAGACAGTCAAAGCTGTTTCCACAGGGATCTAACTGACGATGCCAAAGCTTCAGGAGCTTTGAATTGTCATTGGAGCTTTTTTGTTCTGAAATCCCTGAATGGTCATTATTTTATTAATTTGTCCTTTGCATTTGATCTATCCTTCAATGTCTCTGGGGCAACCTGTCAGGAGCAATGGACAACCACAGTGCATCGGCCGGGGAACAATGTCTTGAGCTGGGAAGCTATTATGAATATTATAAAATGCATCATTATTTTTTCATGCATAATACATGTAAATTCAACATTCATTCATTTAATCCATTTCTCATTGTTGCATTTTTGTCATTTTATATTCAAAGTGAAATACTCTTAAGTAAATGCAGCTTCACAAATGGAGGCAACAATTGTGAATGGGTGTCTATTAGACACAGTGTTGTCCAAACTGTGAAGTGACAGGATAATGGAGGACTTAAGGAAGACGGTGGAAAGTGAACTTGTGTTAAGTGTGAGGTTGACATTAGGCTCTGTAATGGCTGGGCTCCAGACGTATCCTGGAAAAACCTAGTGAGATCATGGAAAACCTTGATCTTGGACAGAGGGTCCCAGCTGCTCGTCTGGTCTGGCTTATACCTTTAAAGGCTGAATCACTGGATGGCAGCTCACTACTGAGAAGCTTTTAGGGGCAGCAGTAGCCAATGATTAGCAGAAAACATTCCCAGAATGTATTGAGAAAGGGACTGCGTGTGTGTGGCTTTGTTTCAACTGCATCACTTAGCAAAAAGGATTATAATTAAAAATACATTTGGAGATTCATTATTGAATCATTATAAAATATTCAACCCAAATTTTCTTTCTCCATTCCATATTTTATTATCATTTATCAATTGATCTATGATATTTTACCATTTTTTATTGTAACTCAACTGTAAGACCACAAAAACAGGTTGTTTTCTCCTAGTATGTGACGTGATTAATGAATACTGCCAAACACTAAAGAAAGCTGTAAATATTATGCTAAGAAAGAGGCTATTTTGCTAGTACACCCAAAAGACAAATGCATTGCAAGGCAAAAGTAAAAGTATTTATATGCTTTTTAAACAACTGTGAGGCATTTTAAAACTTGAATGAAAGTGTTTGGTGTTTCGTTTTCATTCATCTTCTCAGTTACTGAGGCAGGTTTAGTGTTTTGTTTTGTTTTTTTCTACAGACAAATGGGGAGGAAGGGTTTATGGTTGTGTGGAGTGCAGCGTGAGGCCTGACCCACTGACCCAGAGCTGCGAGGAGCTCATGAAAACCAAAGAGAAGATCTGAAGCTGAAGCAAATGGTCACTACTGAGCACTTTGTGAGAGGCAAAAGACATGGGCTATCTGAGTGTATTTCCAAAGGGAACCAAGGATTAGAAAGACAAAGTGAAGCCTATAAGGTTCTATTCACATGTGTGCACACACAGCACATCAAAATAAACTAAAATGGTCAAAGCAGAAAAAGTGTGAATGCAATCTAAAAATTTGCCTCCAAAATATAGGTCTGATGTTCATCTGTTTTTTTTTTAAACCAATATTGTAGCCACTACTTGATTGAACAGGCAGTATATATCCATCTATACATTTTAAAGGTGCACTATTTACTTTTTTATGGAGGGTCTGCTATCTGTCCTGAATTTTTTTTTTTTTTTTTTGCTTTGACTGAAATGTTCCACAATATTACATTAAACAAGTTTACATTTATCTAGTTGTTGTAGACCTTTATATTGTTGAAAAATATCTTGAATATGAATTGTAACTCACCTCTACACAGATCTGGCCAGCAACATGGCCTGGTGGCATCTCCTGTTTGTCTCTATAACTCCAAACTGTGAAGCATTTCAGGCAAAGCAATCCAATCTTCATAGATACATGCAGATGGCAGACCCTCAACCAGATAATGTCTTTGTGTGGTCCTATAGTGCATGTCTGGGGCAGCCCATCACTGGGCTTTGATGACTTCTTTCACTGGTCCCAAATCAACACTCTCATTGTGGTTATAGTGTTGCGTTAGAATGTGTATATGTCCACTGTAGTTCAAAGAGCTTTCGCAGCCTCCAGGCCCTCAGACACAGGGCAGGTGTTTCCTTTAAGCAGACGCACTGTCAACATTTCAGTCACAAGCCAAAACTTCCATTTCTATTAACGTCAAAGGATATGTACTTATTATGCAGTCAGTACATGTCCCACTGAAAGCTGTCTCCATCGTCTACATGTGGTTCCTGTCGCTGTCACAATAAATAGACGCCTTTTTAAAATTTCATGTGGGCTAAACTCATTCAAATTCACAACCAGTTGCAATGGGAGTAAAGGTATGCTAAGGTCACAAAAACACTTCATATTTGCTCACTGCAAAGAAATAATTGAGTTTTAAGAGGCCTTTAGGTAGTCAGAGTTCAAGTGTGAAATATTTTAATAGTAAGAAGTGTATAATTCTAACCAGACATAATGCCTATTGTTTCAAACCTTAATAATGTGCAAACTAATGTAGGTAAAGGACATTATACTTGTATAATAATGTATTTAGATAATCAAAATCTAAGAAAATACATTCATAAAAATCTTAATTTGATGTCTGTAACACAGTGGCGAGTCAAAGTCAGTGACCTGTGTCCAGGGAACTGCAGGGGCACGTTGTCTGTCTGCTCAGGGCCACGCTCATTGACTACAGCCCTGACTGTTATATTCATCAAATCTAATTAGAGTGAACAAGGTTGGTCCTCTGTCTGCTGATGACAATGATTTGATGATTTTTGCATTCCATATTGTATAAATGATAAATGAGGGTATGGCTCTTTTCAACCTTTTTTGGCCTTCAAAGCATTTTACATCAAGATGTTTTACACCAATTCACATACAACTGATGCATAGACACTGCAAGAAACTAGGGTGGACTGTATGACCAAAAAACAGCAGTAGGTCAAAGGGTGGAGTGAGCCTCCTGTCAGTCAGGGCCCAAAGGAGTAGTCATGGGAGACTCATTAAAATGTTTAGTCTAAAGTGTGAGGAGGCGTGACCATCTCCAATCGTCCAGACAAATTACACTCAAGTGATTTAGGATAAAACTTCACAGGAAATCCTCAGTGACAAAGACATTTATAACAAAAACTGTATGGTCAGTGCCAGTGCTGTAATTTCTTGATTTTTTTTAACACTTTTGGAAGCATTGGAAGATAGGGACGCTGCAAATATACTTATTTCTACTGTAAGGGGGTCAGTGAAGAAAATAAAATTCTTTAAGTGAGCGTGCAGACTGTACTTTTTTTTGCAGCTAATAAGAGTGAGAACCTCCCTTAGCTCCCTGGTTTATCAACCCCAAAGCTTAACCTTAACCAACTTAACCATGTAACTATAGTAAATTAATTAACTGTTCCCAGCATTTAAAAAAAAAAAGTGGTTATTTTTTGGCACCGGATGTAACGTAGTGGAGGTCCACTCTGTAGACAATGGTGCCAAACCTCCATTCCATACTATGTCTCATATTCTCATACAATGTCAGGCTATAAAAAATCTAACTTTGAAAAACTTTTAAAGGTTCGATATTACACAAAATTGACTGTTGTGAGCTTTAGGCCATGTTAAAATGTTGTTATCTCCTCAAAAACACACCTGGAGTTGTGTTTTGTTTCATTCACACGTTTGAGTAACCCTTTATTATTAGTCTGTCTACATCTCCAAAACTCAAAATGCTCTGTTCCACCTTGTGATGTCATGAAGTGGTAGTTTTCAAATTAACTTTTACCTTTTGATCAAATCCAGGGCTGAACTTATCAAAATGATTCTACTGAAGTATGGGTTTAAAAAACACAGTGGAACACTTCCTGTATTACCACATGACACGACAAGGTGGAACAAAATGTTTTCAGTTTGAAAGAAGAACTCGGCCTAAATATGCAGGGTTTGTGGATTAAACATGTGTGAATGAAACAAAGCACAACTCCAGGTAATTTTGTGATGAGGAAACAACATTATAACATAGATCAGAAAACAGCGTAATATGGTCCCTTTAAATTGTAGTACTCACAATTGTAAATGTAAGTGAATAATTCACATTGTTTCACAAGTTAAACTCCATAGTGTTGCCTATCAGCTCTGCTCCTGAAACCCTGAGTTCACCTCCAATCCTCCCTGTGTCACTTATCACTGTCACGGGAGTCAAACCACTGGTGACCTCACCCTAAGATGTGGCCCACATTTCCTGCTATGGTTTACATCCAAACTTCCTGTATTCTCAGTGGTAAAGGCAATACAGTCACTACAAAGAGAAATACTATATGTTTTAGCTTTTGAGTTGACAACCATGAGAAAACTGACATGTTAGTCTTCAAAATGTAAGTCATATGAGCCCTTATAATATTCATATGATCCAGAACATGACCGATACAGAGCTCACAGGCAGAAATACTAAAGGATTTTTTGACTTTCAAAGTGACTTTAACACTTTTTTTCTCACAGTGGCATGGATTGAGCTTTGGCCACAACAACACATGTGAGAGAAAAACTTGATGTTCCAATTCTGCTGTGAATCACTTCAAACAATTATTTTCCCGATTTCCATCCAAATCTTACAGTATCACATCACAGGCCGAGGTAACACTTTATAATACTTTTAATACTATTTGTTCATAATTAAATAAGGCTTTGTTTGTGTTCTATTACAGTTAATTAAGGTATCGTTATTATAAAATGATACCCAGACTAATAGCTGCGAAGAACTTTCACAAGACAGTTATTGTTAAATTAATCATTTAATTATCATTTAAGAAAAGATGAGGACAAACATTGAATTTCAGTTTAAATGCACTGATGTAAAAATAATAACACCTTAGAGAATTCCTTAACTATACATGTATTTAACAAGAGTCCCTTTTTGTAACGTAAGAAACGTGAGATTGTGTCAGGAAGTATTTATGTGCTGCCAACACTTGAAATAACTTGCATTTTATTATAACTCCCATTAGTGGTACACACATGGGTTTACATGTTAGGAAATATGTTTAACAACCTCCTTTGACTTGTCCAACAAAAGCACTGTGAGCCCCACTGCAGTTGATCAGAGCAGAGGGAGGATGGATGGGCTGTGTGCTGATTTAGAGTACAGTCATCCGGGGCTCTTATGCTAAACATTTTAGACCTACAAGATGTTTGAAGATAAAGCGGATTTGCCATGGAGCTCACTCAAAATATGTATTTGCTCACTGCAGGATGTATAAGACAGGCAAAACGCTATACTTGTATTCTTATTGTAGTTTTGAAATATTTTATTATTAATAGGCAAGATACATTCCCCAGGATCATGTTTAATAGCCCGCTTACAATCATAATCTCTTCACTTATGTTTTTCTTCTTTTTTTCACTTACATGTTCATTTGTGTGGTCTACAGTGGGTATTGAACGGGATAAGCCATAGGGACAGCATACACTGCAGACAAACTTAAAAGAGATGATTGTATAGATATTATGAAAAGTAATATCACCTGGGAGTTGACATATGAAATAAAATAGCTTATAAGTTAAATCCTAAAAGTAATAAGTAATAAGGATAAATTACACTATCAAAAAACATGATTAAATGACCTTATCTATGTCTCTGGACTTATCTAAAAGATTGAAATGTGTGCATCACATCAGTGTTGACATTTTGGTATCCTCATGACGGAAAAGCCTTATCCTTTTAACCTTTGCAGTGCAATTGCAGAATAAGTACATGTTGATCTGTACAAAAAAGTCAAAATATCCACACCATGGACAAGATCTCAGATACACAAGCAATCAAAATAAGTTCCCTCTACTGGGTAGCAAGGCATTTCCTTAGAGATAGGCAGATGCTGAGCAGCCTGGGAGGAGCTTGGAAAAGAGTTAGTTGAGTTGGCTCATGATAGCCCCTGGATGTCTCCCTTTTCCGGGCATGTCTCACCTGGAAGGGGCTCTAGGATACAACCAGGACATGCTAGAGCGCCTCTGCAACTGAGGCAGCGTCCCATGTAAAGATACCAGTACTGAATAGAAAGGTTTAAGTACCACTGGTCCAGAAAAAAAATTGGAACCTGAAAACAGTCACCACAAATTAACAATAAAAACAACAAATTAATACTAATTAAGATGACTAATACAGGAATAGGTACCGTAAACAATACTGTTCAGGAACTGGTAAAAAATCAAGTACCGTTTAAGTATTGGTACCTGAAAACAAATGAAAGGTACTTAGCTCTACCTGTGAAACAACTGGATTACACACGTGGACAAAATTGTTGGTACCCTTTGGTTAATGAAAGAAAAACTCACGATGGTTACAGAAATAACTTGAATCTGACAAAAGTAATAATAAATAAAAATTCTATGAAATTTAACCAATGAAAGTCAGACATTGCTTTTCAACCATGCTTCAACAGAATTATTTTAAAAAATAAACTCATGAAACAGGCCTGGACAAAAATGATGGTACCCCTAGAAAAGACTGAAAATAATGTGACCAAAGGGACATGTTAATCCAAGGTGTGTCCACTAATTAGCATCACAGGTCTCTACATTTGTGTAATCAGTCAGTGGGCCTATATATAGGGCTACAGGTCGTCACTGTGCTGTTTGGTGACATGGTGTGTACCACACTCAACATGGACCAGAGGAAGCAAAGGAAAGAGTTGTCTCAGGAGATAAGAAAGAAAATTATAGACAAGCATGTTAAAGGTAAAGGCTATAAGACCATCCCCAAGCAGCATGATGTTCCTGTGACTACAGTTTCACATATTATTCAGAAATTTAAGATCCATGGGACTGTAGCCAACCTCCCT
>KN484967.1:71284-84441 GCA_000787095.1 Periophthalmodon schlosseri
AATTTGCCAAACTACATGTTGACAAGCCACAAAGCTTCTGGGAGAATGTCCTATGGACAGATGAGACAAAAATGGAACTTTTTGCCAAGGCACATCAGCTCTATGTTCACAGACGGAAAAATGAAGCATATCAAGAAAAGAACACTGTCCCTACTGGGAAACATGGAGCTCTGTTATGTTCTGGGGCTGCTTTGCTGCATCTGGCACAGGGTGTCTTGAATCTGTGCAGGGTACAATGAAATCTCAAGACTGTAAAGGGATTCTAGAGAGAAATGTGCTGGCCAGTGTCAGAAAGCTTGGTCTCAGTCGCAGGTCATGGGTCTTGCAACAGGACAATGACCCAAAACACACAGCTAAAAACACCCAAGAATGGCTAAGAGGAAAACACTGGACTATTCTAAAGTGGCCTTCTATGAGCCCTGACCTAAATCCTATTGAGCATCTTTGGAAGGAGCTGAAACATGCCGTCTGGAAAAGGCACCCTTCAAACCTGAGACAACTGGAGCAGTTTGCTCATGAGGAGTGGGCCAATATACAGGTGCAGAAGTCTCATTGACAGTTAGAGGAATCGTTTGATTGCAGTGATTGCCTCAAAAGGTTGTGCAACAAAATATTAAGTTGAGGGCACCATCATTTTTGTCCAGGCCTGTTTCATGAGTTTATTTTTTAAAATAATTCTGTTGAAGCATGGTTGAAAAGCAATGTCTGACTTTCATTGGTTAAATTTCATAGATTTTTTTATTATTACTTTTGTCAGATTCAAGTTATTTTTGTGACCATTGTGAGTTTTTCTTTCATTAACCGAAGGGTACCAACAATTTTGGCCATGTATGTAGGGGAAGAAAATGGATAGATGGCTATTCACAACATATAGCCTAAAGAAGAATGTATTAGTTACAATAGACTAATGAAAAGTGTGTTTCCATTAAGTGGATATAAGGGTACCACATTATATGACAACAAAGTGTCTTTTTGATAATAGTGGCATTGCAGAAAATAGCAGTTGTTGCAGATAGGTCTTAATAGTGCAAAAATGCATGCATCAAGCTTAGGAGAACCATCTTTATGGCATTTTAGTATACAAATATGTCAAAATACAATTGTTTTGCATGCCATTTGGTTTTGAATGCAGTCTTTGTTTAATAATTTCTCAACTGCTTAAATGTAAGATAATATTTCTAAATCTGGACTGTTTCGTTGCACAGTACACTCCTGAGCATGTCCACACACACTGAGTCAGTCATTTGGCCTGGAGAAGTCTAGTCTTGGCTTAGGTTGGACTCTGTGGATTTAGGAGCCTTAGAATTTCACCACAAATATTCATTCCTTAACCTCCAGAAGTCTTTGTGAGCGGCATCACTCATAGTCGCTTTATGAATGTGAAGATGGGAATGCTGTTTAATGCTTCTGATTTGACTAACTACTGTAGCGGAGGTTTGCGTGAGTTTGTGGTATAAATGTAATGTGACAAGAATGTATTTATAGCCACCTGTTGGTAATTTGCGTCACACTTTTGATTTCTGATTCGCCTTTTGATCCAGAGCTCGATAAAGACCGTATAGGGTCATAAAACCTCTGCAATGGAAAGCCCCTTTTTTCTTTCTTTTAACATGATTTTGGGAGGTTGGGACGAGGAGCAAGACTAAATGTTTTGGATACCACTCTTAACATATGGGGCTTGGGGGAATATGGTTATGGTTACTGAACTTTCAATATTTCTTGTTTATTTGCATTAAAGTCGATTTATCTCCATTTAAGCGGGAAAACCACAAAGAGGTGCAAAAGGGACTACAAATTAAGATGATTAGGCTTTTCTTTGGACTTCTTTCATATGCTAATGATAGAACAATATTTTGGCAGCATGCTTTTACTTTCGAAAGTCTCTGGTACTCAGCAACAAAAATAAAGAACCTATATCCGTTCCATATGTATTTAAGATTTGGTTTCTTTCTTGGGCAATAATAACTTAGTTCATCATTGTAAGGTATTGTTAGGGGTTAGGAAGTCCTGGTCTGTCCAGGATCTTAGATTTGGGTTTGAGTTTGTCGTGATATTTAGGATCACGAATACTTTCCTACACTTTTCATTGGGTTATGATGATGCATATAGTTTTCTGGCTTGTTAGCTGGGAGTTTCCTACCAGAGCCCCACAGGATCTTTCCGGTAGCTACAGTTAGTCAGATAGTCTGGCCTGTCTCTCTGATTAGACTGTTATTATTACATGAGTTTGTGACGCTTGTGAGGTCAGAGGTCAAAAATGTCTAAGTTTATGAAATATCCACACTCAAAACGCAATGATGTAAGATGACTGTACATTGTACGTTCAAATCTCTTAGCAATTAAGGGTTCAGTCATGGCTATAGGTACCAAGACGTTATGATATATATTTTCACATCAAAAGGAATGTGATTAGGCCTATTGTTGTGATGCCTTGAAAGATGTGCAACTTTTATAAACACTTCTCCATGAACAATTGAGATGATAGTAATAAGGTCAAAACATGAGGAATGATTTTGGACGGATACTGCTAACTGTTTAAAATTTACTAGATCGGTTTTTCATTGCTGAGAAATTGTAAAAATTGTGTACAGGGAATTTGGGGAATAAGAGATAATGAGATAGACAAAGACGCTGAGGAAAAAAACCTAAATGGAAGCTTATGTACATAATGACTGAAAACGTTTTAACTGGTTGACACTATGGAAATAATATGAGTTGATTGGAAAGATTGCCGTGATGTCACAGCAGGTGTTTTTCCCTGGGGCTGATGGGAAACACCTGTGGTCTACTGTATTTCACTGTCCACGAGTCCAGAATGTTTGAACCTGTAATTCACTTTGTGTGATATTTACAATGGGGTGCAGTATCCTACACGATTTATAAGAAGAGAAACATTCAAAGCTCAACTAATTCGTATTGTACTGCTAAAAAACTGATGTATGCAAGACGATCAAAGTGCTGTTATTGCTTAATATACTGCAATTGAAAAATGGCTGGTGCTCTCCAAGCCCATGTCAGATATTTTTGTAACAAATAGACTATTCTTATTCTTGTGGCAGCATTGACCACAGCACCAACTGCAACCTGCCAAACTCCAGGACTAATGTCACAATAGTGTACCGTAAAATGGACTGTTAAAATCTATGGGTTGCTCAATATGTCCATAGAAGCCTAGAAACTATTCAAAAGGAATCAAAGCCAATTGTAGACAGGATACAGCAGAGAGGCCCATCTGGGATACACTTTTTACTAAGAATAATTTTACTTCCAGCTGGATATGCTGTCCATTTAAATGATTGATACACAGTACGTTTGTTTTCTTGTCACTTGTTCCACTAAATGGTCGGACTACTGTGAAGTCTCATCAAAAAACACGTGCCTAAAAGCATTGCTTATGTTGGCCTAATTTCAGTACTGTAAGTTGAATCAAGGTAACTAGGCTGTATTGTGACACATATCATAGAGGGGTGCCAAACAGATGTGCAAGCATTCATTTTTGTTTTGAATACGTATCTTATATTATTGGCCTTATTCTGTCCTGCCCACTTTTGCCTCTAAATGTTACCAAACTGCACTTTCTTTGTGGGAGCACCGGTTAAGTGGGAATCCCCTTCATTTCAATTGAGAATCTGAGAAAACTTTGACTGCTAAAATATGATATAAAGTAAATTGATTTGTATAAAATGTTCAGTGTTCATGTGCACCAACAAGTCAACAATGCACCAATTCTCTGATGCCATTAAAATGGCTTTGTGGGCTGTGTAGAACTGATTTGCTCTCAAGATTGGCAGCCTGAACCTGAATGGTGATGGCGGTGTCCATAACAACTTCCGGAATAAGGTGGATAGAGAACAAAAGTTTCAATACAGTAGATAACCTATGTTTTGTTCAAACATTCAAGAATAAGGGTAAAGGTTTAGGCCTTAAAAACTGTTACCATTGTCCCCCAGTTTCTGCCCCATGAACAAGAGCCAAAGGGGTAAAAGGGAGTCCAGCTGAAGCAGAAACAATGTCTTCTCTATCACAACACCAACACAATGGACTGTTTTATTCAGGGGCTTTCCACACCACTCTCCTCCAAATCACACACATGTTGCATCATTACAATCAATCAAGCTGGTTTTCATCTTGGTCCGTTTTTTTCCTCCCAAACTATAAAGCTCTATCGGTTGTGTATGTGACTGATGTTTGCTGCATTGGTCTCTGATGGGCTGTTGTAACTCTTTGTGCTATTGTTAAATTTAACAGGTGTGCTATATTAAAACTATTCTTCAAGATCAATGTTGAAAGAGGGCAAACAGGCTTTAAAACAAGTGTAGTTCTTAAATGCAAGAGACAGTTTTCCCTTTTCATTTCACTATGTTTTCCAAAATATCCAAAAGGTAAATTCACAGATGTTAAACGTGATCATATCTGTTAGTGACTGGACCCTCGACCTTGCTGTATTACCACACAAATCTGCATTAATTCATTTTAGCCCCCCTTATAGAATGTTGTGATGTCATTTGAAACCCAGCACTATCATTACTGTATTTGTATATGTAATCTGTATGTAGATTGTAAAAACATGGTTAATACACTGGGGGTATCTAGTAAAACTGTACCAGAACTAGGCCTATAATGACAGCTAGTGTATCCATTTACTTATTGCTCAATACCTTTCTTTCACATTATGCATATTGTATGTGGGAATTAGAGTCATTGTTAACTGATCATAACATAATCTAAAATCTTTGTGACAAATGAAGTTAGTGTAAAACTCCACATTGTATTATTGGCCTTTCAAAGCCCTGGTCTCCATAAGGTGCAGGCTGCAGTGGGCTGTCAGTTCACATAAAGTCGTTGGTTAAGCAGCTGGCCTCAGTGCACTGGACTATACAACACTTCAGCAGTGATTATGGAAACCACAACATGTTAAGGTTATTTATGCATTGAAGCCTTACTTTGTCCTTGTTCAAGTAACCATATGTCATACTATCATTATGCATTTATCCATAGGTACGGTCTTAGGGGTATTGGTCATGTTTTCAAGCTATTAACTATTCTCAAGGCTTATCTATATCGTTATATTTTATTGGCTTAAATTGTTATACCCTGTATTTCCTCACTACCATTATTTTTTAAAGAAAAAGTGCCATAGGAAACATCAACCACTTCTACTGATGTATAAAATCACCAGCCTGCTCATGCCACACGCCCACCTTATTCCTACTGACCACCCAACCAGGTCTAATCATCCATAATTATCAGACCATAAGACTCAGTATGACCCAACTTTAAAGCTGTTAGGCAAAACTGTAACGCCAAGCCTTTTTTCAGTGTGATTCAATTGCCGATGAATGAACCAGAACTGGAGCATTTGTTGCCAGTATACAAGTCAACAATAATATGTCAGCAATAAAATATCTAAATTGATGAATGAAGTTTGCCTTTTCTAGTGGTTTGTGCTATGATCACTTGAAAATGGACAACAACAACATCAAAGTAAATGAGTCAAAACTGCCCTCAAAATGAAACATTCACACATTGTTTGGATTGGAAACATACAAAGCACTTCCAAAGAGATTTAAGAGCAAAGGTTTCTTCACATACTCTGCCAACAATTACACAAATGCATTTTGCCTTAGGCCCTTATTCAATAAACCTCTCAAATCTAAAATCATGGTTGCATATTGATATTTATTTAAGACTTTGAAACTTAAGACTAAACATTTTTTGAATTTGATAAAAGACAAGCATACATTTTATCATTATTCATCTTATTCCAGAAGTTGCCATGGGGGTCATCGTCATTCATGTCATATTATTTTGCATGGGGCTGCCAATCTTGATAGCTAATAAGTTATATAGCTAATAAGTATACGGACAACAAAGCCATTTTAAAGCCTTCCTAGAGAATTGGTGCAATGTTGACGTGTTGGTGCACATGAACATTTCACACAAATCAATGTTCTTCATGTCAGATTTTAGCGGCCAAACTTTTCTCAAATTCTCCATTAAAATGAATGGGAATCCTGCTTAACCAGAAGTGCCGCTCCAAAGATAGTGCGGTTTACCAGCATTTAGAGGCAAAAGTGGGTGGGGTGGAATAAGATCAGTACATCTTAAGTCAAAATAAATGTTCTAAAATTTGAATGTTTTCAAATATTTTGATTTTTTTTTTCTTTTCTGAGCATATATAGTGATGTTTTGGTGTGACATTGTTAGAAAATGCCAACTTTAACTCTCTGTTTATAATACACTCATCTCCATGGCAATAGTGTCCAAAACTGCGGCTGATGCAACAAATGATGTTGCAACAAATAAAATACTGATTGAATTACAATGGGAGAGCTCTGACGCAAGCAACAGGACAAAAACAGAACCTTTCCCTCCTGGTACTGTGCATGCTGGGGATAGAGGCTATAGTATGAAAGTGAGTAATGGGTTTAGCTTGCTTCACCCTAAAAAGTGCCCCATGTTACGTCTGCTATGTTTTCAGTGGTCCCAACAGACAGTGTCCTGGGCCACTGATAGCCATTGGTTTTTGACATTGAAGAACACCTTAATTTATCACGGTGACACATATTTACATCACAATGTCCACTGAATGACCCCATACTCTGTTTAACACTAGGTTGTGCTGTATGTTTTACAGTACTAAATGTGATATGGTTTGATTAATTGATTTAATGAAAATACAAAAAACATGCTCTAAATATGTATTTATTATTGTAAATATAGGTAAATGACTTCATTCAAATAAGTAGTTTGATTTGCTGCATTTACCTCATGCAACCTTTTCTAAAACAGTTGAATACACTTTGCAGATGTCATCCCCAAAGACCTGGTAAGTGTATATAGATGATTGTGAAAGTTGCTCACCGAGGTCCCCATTGTGTATTCTTGGACAAATACAGTATGTCATCTTTGGGAAATCAAAATACAGCTTAAATCAACACTGAACTGAAGAAATTCTTTGACAGCCAAACATGGCTATAATAGGATATTTGAACAATACTACTACTTTATACTATACTATACTACTATGTTAAGCATTTGCTTAGAGAATTAAAATCACAGCAATGAACACAATCAGAAAATATCAGTAGCCTGTAATAGGCAGATGTCAAAAACTTGCAATAAAAATGCAATATGTAACTTTTTTGGTGGGTAGTACTAGTCCGCAACCTCGTCTTCATGGAGATATAATTGCTGTGCCTGAAATTATACTTAACTAAATAGCATTTATTCAACCACAGATGTTTTCATTGCTCAAAAATATCTTGGAAAACATGCATTCTACTGAGAGTGGAATCACCCAGCACCAACCCTAGCTTTTTTGCCGCCCTATGTGAGATTTATTAATTTATAAATAGATACATTTGCTAAGATGTTTGTAGGCATTAGTCCATTAATTAAGGGGGCTGAATAAAATTCTTTCTGGGATCCCCCCAGGAAATGTATGAACAAAACAGAAGTAATGCCCTGTAATCTGAGGGAAATTAGATGAACCATTTATTTATTTATTTATTTTACAGTAGTTAATTTCTGTTTACTATTTATACATTATGATTATAGGCTGCTTCTCTCCAAGATTCAAAGAGGGGAATTAGCTATTATGAGAACACTTGTGGCACAGTTGCAGCTAACTTGTATTTTACACTTGGTGCATGTCACTTGTGTCCAAATCACATGTCAGTGGTTCAGTGAAGCCCCAGAACCTGTGCTCTCTCCAGTGGTGGGGTGGCAGTGGGGAGGCACGGGAGCTTTCCCGTGCAGTGCATTGTTTCTTTCTGCTTTGTTTCATCGTGGGCCAGAAAGTGCCATCAAGTCGTGTGTTAATTCCCATGTAGCCCAAAACCTCAGAAAAGTTTCTCCAGTGACTGCTATGTCAATGCACTGCTAAAATCAACTAAACGCTTTCAAAATAAAACCTTCTGCATTGATGAACTGCATAATGGGCCTTATTTGTGAAAAGGTTTGCACTAACCCTGTGCAAAACCCAAAAAGCTGCCCTGACCAGATCATCAGTGAGTTCAGCTGATTTTTAGGCATAAATGATGTGTTGAATTGGGCATTTTACTTGAAATAAATTATTGAACATAACATATAAAAGAATTGTACAATTCTTTTGTTTGATGCATAGTTTTAAGCACAGATGAGATCTCACCATGTTATTGTAATAAGCCCGTTATTATTGGAAAAAATAATAATAATAAAATAACTAAAGTGCAGCAGAATACAGGAATTTATGTGATTTTTTGCTAAATTCTCCTTGGGGGGAGAAACCCCCTAAAACCCCTTACACA
The DNA here is from genome assembly GCA_000787095.1 of Periophthalmodon schlosseri. Lineage (NCBI taxonomy): Eukaryota > Metazoa > Chordata > Actinopteri > Gobiiformes > Gobiidae > Periophthalmodon > Periophthalmodon schlosseri. The sequence continues at coordinate 79,576 of KN484967.1, forward strand.
TTTGGGTGATTCTTGCAGCTGAAAATAGGGCTGGTGAATTGCAAGCGCAATGGTAGATTTCAGAGCTCCACTCTAGCTCCCTCCCTGGCTCCGCACCTGCTCCAGCACACTGGGTGCACTGAGCGCACTATGAGCTGCAGCCTCACACTGGACTCTGGACAGAGCTCCAGACATCAGCCCATGCAGTTCGAAGCCTAAAATTTTTGTTCAGACTCCTCGCCTCATGTTTTATGTTCAACAGAAGTGTAAAGCGAAATGCCTCGTGCTTCATCGTGGATGGGGGTATTCGCACTATTGAATCTATACAGACGTAATAGTTCATCAGCTGTTTGTGCTCATAACTCCTTAAATAAGAGGTGGACTGGCAAAAAATAGATTCGTTGTAAAACTTTAGTGGATGTAGAACACTATTTCATTTTTTCCAATCTGTCTCCAACATCTTTGATTTGGCCAGAGCTGGATCTAACCTTTAGGGGGCCCTAAGCAAAGTCTGACATGGAGGCCTTTGCCACTTCAGTGTTGTCTGACCAGCCAGTCCCTTCTACATTCTGATCAAATCTAGAAGGGTGGGAAATCGGACAATAGAGGGTGAAAATCTTCCGTCCTAACTTGAAACAGTCCAACCACAGTCGCTAATTTGTATCATGAGTTTTTCAAATGCAGTAGACGTCTCCCCTCAAAAAATCTCGCAACATTCAGAACAATAGCCTATATCATTTATCTTACCTGAGATAAATAAGAGTATGGAGCTTCAATTGTTGATTCTGCAAAATCTGTTTCTCAGTCCTTTATATTGTTTTTACTTTTTTTCTTTTTTATGTGTAACCAGTCAGGTTTGTTTTTGACACAGACCATGCCTCTCTCTGATTGGTTAATCTACCTGTCAATCACACCCTTTGAAATCGGGGAGACAGGATAAGGCTCCAGATCCACTGGTCTTTGTAATGTTTTGTCAAAGCTTGTGGTTCTGGCTGGCCAGGTAAACTTCAGTACCACTCTGGTTCAAGTGATTATTCACATGCCACAATATGATGCGCAGTTGTCAACATCTGCCTAAATGTATCTGTAATACTCAAATTAGAACATTTTCAATATTACAGACATGTTTTCCTGTTTTCTAGTGCATTCTAAAGTATTCCAGTTGGCTAGCATTTATGGAATCTGTAACGTTATACAATGTTATGTAGTAGTACCACACTAGGCCCCTAAACACGCTCTAGGACGGTCTCCAAATGAATACTTTCAACATAACGCTTTGATTTAGGCCTACGCACTATAAATATTATAGGTTCACCATCTTTATGATGTGATTAGCCTGTGCACTGACATGAAAACTTTCACTTTAGTTTCACTTCATGATCACGTTATTTGTGTTCAATAAATGCAGGAAAATTTCAAATGCGGGATTAATTAACAGGTGAATATGCTTATAGTATGCACGTAAATTTACGCATGCCCTACATTAGCGCTAAGATCATTATTTATGCACGAAAATGAGAGCGCATTTGCGGATCCTTCACGGCGCATTCTCTTTCCCAGCAAAGGTAAACCTTCTCTTATTAACAACTGTAAGCAACCCGCTACAGACCAAAGTTGCAAATTTTTTGCCATGAGCCAAAGTCAAGGCAAGCTTGTATTATGCTATCTTCATGGTGTCGCTGAGATGTGTTTATGAGCGAAGGAGGAGGGAGGGGTCGTGGGCAGTGTGCCGTATTGTGCAAACTCATTCAACCAATCGGAAGTGATTTTTACAATCCGGCTCTGGATTTGGCGTTGCACACTGTTGATGAACAGACGCATTCAGCTGCATTCATATGTCATTGAACACGGCACACAGGGCAGCGGCTGGTGCCCCTCCCATCATCGTGCGCCCTTAGCATTTATCTATACTGCCTATGCCATGGGCCAGCTCTGGAATCACCTCTCCACACCCCAGATCTGACCTACAACTTCGCCTGGGGGTGTCACCTGCTATTCTACATGTAGTAGATAGATAGGTTCAATGCCATACTGTAGTACATTCCAGGCAAAGCTACATAGTACATCTTTAACTATTGTTGCCCATTCAAATATGATAAATATGTTGGATTTGTAGTTGGCAGAATATGCAAAATGAAATACTGAACCAACAATAGCCTACAGACTAGGCTCTGCTTAGGACCTGACGCTTGAAGCAAAGGACCACACACACGCGCGTGCTCACACACACACGCACACACACATAAACAAATAAACAAACTGTACAAAAAGAACTGGTTTTCCTCTGGGACAATTGACCATGTGTGATGAATGAATGCTTCTTTGGCCCCAAGAAATTCATTGACAAAAAACTATATAACAAAGCTTCTAGGCTACATTTGTATTGGCAAATTAGGCTTGGTGATTACAATGATATGATACAATAATCTCTGTTTTCAAAGGGTTTACCAGAGCTAATTTTAAGTAATAACATTTTCTTCCACTGTGCTTCTAGACAGTTAAACTAAGGAAAAATAATTCTAGGTATTAGCATTATTTAACGTTTCTTTGATTACACTGGAGCAAACAGGACTACGGTCTCCAAGTATTATGAGTTGCCAGTATTTGTGATAATGATTACATGCAGCCCATTGCATCTTTTCTGTCTGCTTAGCATTTTCATTGACACCTACATTAACTTAACCTCATATGAACTGAGCTAATCAGTGTGACCAGATTCATTAGCGCACCCACACAAAAGGGATTTGCTAACAGCATTGTAATTATTTCTCCAAAGTGTTGTGGTGATGTCCAGATTTAATGCATTCTGCATGTGAGAAAGAAACAGATGTGGTGTTACCCAAGAACATAAACTAACAATGTGGAATATATATTTTTTTGTTTTGTTTTTAACTAGTTGCCTTGCAGTGCCACAGTTGGTTGAGTGTTTGGCAAACTAACCACACAAAAGCAAAGTACAAGCATGCACTTACTGTGTCTGTCCAGTAATATAGTTTGAGCAACCAGCTTAAATGATTGGTTAAAAAGCTGCATTTTGTCTTGAATGACTTCAGCTAAATCCAGGTTGCTAAATAAGGATAGATTCAGATGATGTTTCCAGACACCCTATGTTTTTTAGTTGACACTATCATGAGATATAGAGAAACACTGACTTACTGTCCTAAATGTGGCTATAGTGTTCAATCTGCTGGTTTGGGTCTATGCAAAGGACACTTCAATTGGGACTGGTTTTACTCACCCTTCCCACACTAGTCCCAATATATTTGTGCACTTCAAAGTCATAACTGAAGGAAGTGAAAGCCACTGCTAAAGATGCTAACATGGAGGTGGTTTGGAGCGGGTAAGACAGCATTATGTCAAAAGTGAGAATTTTAGTGTATTCTGTATATTTTAGCTGAATGGGTGTCAGTCCAACTGATTTCCAGACTTGGGAGTGTGTGTTGTTGACACTTTCTGTGCCAGGAAAGCCTGCCATGTGACTTTTTGTCATCTTCATCTCACAAATCTAGCAAGAAATAAAAGTGCTAATTAGTGTTTGGCTTTTGGACCTCTCCTAATGATCACATGGAGTTTTTACCAATCTGTTGATTGGCTGTGACCTGTGGGCCACCATTTAATTGGATCAAGGAATTATTCACATTCCTCAGGATTTCTATGAGAGTTACACAGACATATAACTACCGTTTTGTACAAGGTACAGTGCATGGTCTCCCTAACCTTAGCACCCTCACTATGATAGTAGTTGGGGACTCCTTGCCAATGTATATGTTTAAGGAAAAAGAACACTGAAAGAAAAACTCTGAGGAGGGGAAAACATGCAAAGTCCACAAAGGCCCCACCGTGGAATCAAACCTGCAACTTTCTTGCTGTAAGGCTGAAGCACTAACTGTTGTATACCACCATTTCCCTTGATTTTGTGAGCATTATGTCATCTTATTCTCAAATCACAAATCAGTTTTTGTTATAACTTTTTTCATATACAGTTGAAACCAGAAGTTTACATACATTATAAACAGACACATCCACTTTTTTCTTACTGTCACTGACATGAAATCAGACTAAACTTTTCCTATTTGCTAAATGCCAGAATGATGAGAAGGATTTTTTAGACATTTTTTCATTACTTTCTTCAAAGTCAAAAGTTTACATACAGTAAGATTACTATGCCTTTAAACTATTTGGTAAAACCCAGATGATGATGTCATGTCTTTGGAAGCTTCTGATAGGTTTAATGACAACATTTGACTTAATTAGAGACACATTCGTGGATGTATTTTTTAGGCATACCTGAAACACTCTGCTTCTTTGTGTAACATCACAGGAAAGTCAAAAGAAATCAGCCAAGATAAATTGTGGACTTTCACAAGTCTGGTTCATCCTTGGGTGCCTTGGGCATTTCCAGATGCCTGAAGGTGCCACATTCATCTGTTCAAAAAATTATACGCAACACCATGGGAATGCCCAGCCATCATACCGCTCAGGCAGGAGATGGGTTCAGTTTCCCAGAGATGAACGTCCTTTGGTCTGAAATGTGCATATGAACCCAAGAATAAAAGCAAAAACTTTGTGAAGATGCTGGCTGAAGCTGGTAAGAGTGTGTCATTATCCACAGTGAAATGACCGACATGGGCTGAAAGGCCACTCTGCCAGGAAGAAGCCATTACTCCAAAAAAAAAAAAAAAAAGCCAGATTACAGTTTGCAAATGCACACAGGAACAAAGACCTTCATTTTTGGAGACATGTTATACGCAACCCATGGGAATGCCCAGCCATCATACCGCTCAGGCAGGAGATGGGTTCAGTTTCCCAGAGATGAACGTCCTTTGGTCTGAAATGTGCATATGAACCCAAGAATAAAAGCAAAAACTTTGTGAAGATGCTGGCTGA
>JACM01001369.1:0-23470 GCA_000787095.1 Periophthalmodon schlosseri
AATATATATATATTAAAAAAAAAAATTAATTATAAAAATCTGACTATGTGATCCAATAACAGCCTCAATGCGCTCCGTATGGACCACTGAAACACCCCGCACACCCATGACCCCCCATGACCCCCCATGACCCCCTTGACCAGAGCGTACTCGTATGCGCCACCCTCCCACTCCCTCTTTATTTATGACGAGTATGTTTGGGCATTTTTCATCACCTCTGAAGCTGCTCCACCTGACTTCCTCGTTCACTCTCTCCCTCATGCTCTAGGTCCTAATGCCAAGCTCATATTGGCCATACGTGGAAGTTTGGAGGGTGTTTAATTCATTCATTCATTTTTATGTAAATGAGGTGGTGGTGTTCGTAGCTGGATGTCTTGAATCCGGCACATCTCATTTAAGAGACATTCGGCTGCTTAAGAACACGCGGTGAATCCGGTGCAGAGTCTTTCAGCAACTTCTTAAGGTGGAAGTTACAAACATAAAAAAAAAACATTCATGAACGAGGCCCAGCGTCTTTTCTGTTAGCACAAATTGGTCGTTTAGTTGCGTCATAGGTAAAACTACGGACTTCTCCTGCGCAGTTTTTAAGCCCATAAACCAGCGCCAGACATGTTCTGTGGTCAAACTGTGTTCACAACAAACGCATAGCTCTCAGAAGTGTAGTTTATAAAGTATATATATTTTTTATTTAGTTAGAAAATGTCAAATACTCATCCCACAGTGTCCAAAAATATGTTTAAAAGGGAATTAAAGCCACAATATGTGTTCATTAAGATGCATTCTAAAGGTGTGTTAGAACTTTTCCGATGCAGGGGCCACCACCTGCTTGTTGACATGGAGTTATTGCCTTGTCTGGAAAGCTCCACAGTATGGCATTATCTACACTTATCTATCTTGCTCCAACAGACAATGTTGGAGAATGTTACATTTTAATAAAAAAAAAAAAAAGGATCCATTATTTACTTTTTGGCCTGGACTTTCGCTCCAAAACCACTGACCACACTTCTGCATTTCGACCTAAATCGTTTCAAATTTGTATTCTCTCTGCGTTTGTTCCGATGTGTTTACGCAATATTGAAGCCATAATTCTAACTGAAGCTTTTGTTTTGTTCAAATGTGAAGTTGAGTTATGACACAAAACAGCTCACTCTCGAGACAATACCTTCACGAGTCCCCAGTCATTTCAGTCAACAAGTGTGACGCGTAGAGACATATGTACCACTGCAGAGCTAAGAGAAAGCGTTATGAACTAAAATATACGGATAAATCCAAAGTGGCTTTTCTGGGCTCTCTTGCAGCACTCAGACACAATATGGAGTGGGAGCATAAATCTTGCATAGGTCTGATCTGCATAAGTAACTGTAAAACGCACTGCTGTGACAATGTGATTAATACATGGTTATGAATGGGCTTATGTCACTGTTTAAGAGAGTGGAGAGGCAGAATGTAGATTATCAGCCCCGAAGTCAAATGGAAGAACATGGGGGTTTAAATCAGAGCTATTCTGCAAAATCTACTTTTCAGAGCTTCCCCTCAACATTTACTCACCCGAAGTTTTATCTGGAGTGATTCATGTTTGAGTCATCTTTAATCGCTTATTTTCAAGACGCCATTTTGCCGATCAAGCCCGATTTTCATCTCCACTGGTACACGCCCGCTGTGACGTACTCACTTTGTTCTCCAATCTTATTTTCTTAACAATCTCGACAGCGTTGCGTAGTCATTTTGGTACAAATGAAACAAACTCCGCTGCTCGCTAGTGTGATGTGCAACTATGGTTGTGATGACGTTTATGATGACAACCAGCTCCCATTGGGCCCTGGAGTTTTGGAACGCGGAGCTTTTTTCTTTTATTTAAGTTGTTTTACTTAATGATCCATGAGTGTCATAGATTATAGCTACAGAGCAGACACAAGCACAACAGGTCTGCTTTAAAGGTGCGTTATGTAACATTTCTGTTGGAGGTTCTGCCACCTTCTTGTCTCTATGGTGATTGTATTGCTTCGCCTAGAATTTTCCACAGTATGGCATGAAATATATCAGCATGGAGACAAGCAATACCTGATTTTACCATCTTAAAAACATGAAAAAAGCAGCTAGTTCATTTTAAACCATTTGCAGTGCTCCAAACTTACTCCTCACTTACCTTATGCATTCAGAACATCCTAATAACTCACCACAATGAGTTTATAAGCACTTTTCACAACTCTCAGTGACCAGAGGAGAGTTTTGCTGTCACGGTAATACTAACAACTAGGATGCTAGTACTGCTAGCACTTTCTGGTCCTCTGACAATAAAACGCTTCATCATTACATCTGTACTGGGGCAAAAGGAACGAGACCAAGACTCCAAAAAATACCAAAGGCTTGATCTCAGCCGTAGCTCCTCTTCAGTCGTACCACAGATCTAAGTTTGATCTTTGTCCCATTATCACTGTGAGATCTACAACCCGTCATTCATAGCTACGACTCAAGATCAAAAAACCTTCAGCGCAGACAGCCAAAAGCGAGCAGTGGACACACCCGCTTTAGATACTTTAAAGCAATGGTGGAGTAAAGGATAAGATGGAGAGGCAGAGGGATATACTGCTGCGGATTACGTGCTTAAAATCAGATTCACATTTCACAAAGTTTACATGCATTAAAAGGCAGTGGTGCTAAGAGTAAGTGTGCTGTTGTTGTTGTTGTTCACCCAAAATGCATTGTCTGTTCACTGCTGTATACAAACCTCTGTTTCCTTCTTGTGTGCAGGAGAAATTCATCGGTACATTTGTGTCAAATAAGGAAGAAAAGTCCTCTTCTAAACCTCACATTGTAGTGGACAGCCCTCACTCTGACTAAACCCGTGAGTATGACCGTAGGCCTGTCCCGATGATCACTATATCCACTTATTCTAGTTATGAAAGCTGGAACAGTATATTTAGGGGCTCAGTATTTATCATTTGTACAATTTCTTTGCAAAAAGTGAGGAGATTTTGGGTATTTTTCTTGTAATACCATAGACTGCATAAAGACGTGGACTAAGTGAGTGTAACGTCACCCACAGTGTTCAACTCCAGTCCAGTCAAATGAAGCTCATCGAGGCTAGCGGTTATAGCAGCGAAATTGGAGCCAATTTCATATTTGGAATTCATACCCAAATAGTATCACAGCAACCAAAGAGCCAATCCAGAGCGAGGCTGATGAAGGTAACGGAGCGGGCGCTTAGCAACGCTGTCAATCAAACCTGTTGCTAACGCTAGCGGGAGCGACCTCGGAGAAAGAAGGCGCCCGATTTGTCTGTTATTAACGTTCATATCTTGATTTACAGACACAATAGCGGTTGGAACTCCAGCTAAATTCGATGAGCTTCATTTGACTGTGGGTGACGTCACACTCACTTAGTCCACTTCTTTATACAATCTGTGCTCTCTCAGTAAAACACGATTGTGGATGAGTTTGTACTAAATTGTAATTAGATCACGTGAGCTAAATCTGCCGTACTTAACAACCCAAAAATATCGGCAGGAATCGGTTTCTCTTGATTCTGGATAATCGATATCTGCATTTTGGCCCTGTGTAAGTCTATGTAAACAGTATCTGCCTGGTGTTGTGATATGGGCAGACACTGTGGTAGCTGCTCTTAAACACTGATCTGAGTGTGAGCGAGGGATGAAGAGGAGAGAGGAGAGCTGGAGGCCCTCACAGCTGTGTAATCGCTCTGTGATGGCTTATGTAACACTCCACCCCTCCTCCTCTTCCTCCTCTCCTCTTCATCAAGAACCCTGCACGGCCACCAGGAACAACTCAAATACAGAAAAGATAGACGAGGTTTGGACATGTAGCTAGCATTTTTTTTTTTTTTTAATGATTTTTTTATGACTTTTTTTTTTTTCTTTTAGGGTTGTGCGATATGGCCAAAGAATGAAATCTGAATTTTTGTGCACAATTTGGCTAATTATGATTTGACTGCTAGTGTTCCAAACAGAGGGAGCTCATTATTTTCATTTTTATAACATCTTACTATTGAAGCCATTGTGAACTGCCTTCAATTACATGGATTAGCCCTGCTCTGCTAATGAGAATGTGAACGCGTTTCATAATAAACCTACATTTCACCATTTAGCAAGTTTTCACATTATTAAAGATGATTAAAGCTCCTATATTACATAAAATTGACTCTTGTGAGCTTTAAGCCGTGTTCTAATGCTGTTACCTCCTCAAAAACATACGAGTTGTGTTTTGTTTCATTCACACATGTTTGAGTAACTCTTTATTATTAGTCTCTGTGCTCTGTTCCACCTTGTGATGTCACGAAGTGGTAGTTTTCAAGTGAACAGCTACCTTTTACCTTTTAGTTCAGCAGAGATTGGTAATTCCAGGGCTGAAATCATCCAAATGATTCTAGTGAAGGTGTGTGGAGTTTAAAAACACAGTGGAGCACTTCCTGTATTACCACATGACATCACAAGGTAGAACAGAGTGTTTACCACATGCATCACAAGGTAGAACAGAGTGTTTTCTGTTTGAGAGAAGAACTCAGCCTAAATATGCAGTGTTTGTGTGTTAAACATGTTTGAATGAAACAAAACACAACTCCGGGTCTGTTTGTGATGAGGAAACATTGTAACATAGATCAGAAAACACAACTTAATCAACTTCATTTGATCACTGGCGCAACCCTATTTTCTATTTTCTTTTGTGTCTCTAGAAACATTTATCTAGTGACCAAAGAATTCGTTAGAAATCATAATTATTACTATTATCGTTATTAGTACAGTGTGAAATGAGTCTTGAGGATTTGTGTATCTCTCCACAGAACGAGCAGGTTTGACAGATCAGATCAGTGATTTCCACAGAGCTTCAGAATGTCACAATCACAGTTTTACCCTTGAATTTGGATCCTTGATGCAGTTTACACATTCCCGCCCCCCTACTGTGTCCTTCCCCACTAATCTCCTGTCTCTTATCCTCTCCCCTCGTCTTTCTCTTTCATCCCTACCTCTCCCCCTCTCTCTCTTATCCTCTCCTCTCTCCTCTTTCTCTCCCTCTCTTCTCTCGCTCTTTTCTCTGTATTTCATCCCTCCCTCTCTCTCCCTGTATCCTCCTCTTATCCTTTCCTCTCTCCCTCTCTTCTTTCTCTCTCTCCCTCTCTTCTCTCTCTTTTCTCCCTCTCTTCTCTCTCTCTTCTCTCTGTATTTCATCCCTCCCTCTCTCTCCCTGTATCCTCCTCTTATCCTTTCCTCTCTCCCTCTCTTCTTTCTCTCTCTCCCTCTCTTCTCTCTCTTTTCTCCCTCTCTTCTCTCTCTCTTCTCTCTGTATTTCATCCCTCCCTCTCTCTTGCTCTCCCCCTCTCCCTCTCTCTTCTCGCTCTCTCCTCTCTCTGTATATCATCCCTCTTTCTCCTTCTCTCTGTCTCTCTTTCTCCCTCTCTCCCCTCTCCCGCTCTCTTCTCTCTATTTCATCCCTCAATCTCTCTCCCCTCTCTCGGTCTCTCTCTCATCTCTCTCTCTCTTTCTCTTTTTTCAGGTCACATCCATCTCCAGCTTCCTTTTTTTTTCTTCTTCCACGTGTTAATAATTCTCTCCATCTTTTGATCGAGAGAGGCAGTGTCGAGTGCGCGCTGCCGCCTGCGTGCTGCTTTGGACCTGCTAACGAAACCCCCTCTCCGAAACCTGATGGAAAAAGACAACGAGACAACTTCAAAAAATATATACACACACGCTACAAGCTACCAACAAACGGACTTTAGCAGTACCAAAATGGAGGATTGTGTAAATTAGCAAGCTAGCGGCACCGTCACTATCCGTATCATTCACTTTTACGTAGACGCACAGCACACTTCGTTCGACGTGTGTAGTCCATGTGTGCATTGTGTAGTTTGTCATTATAGGAGGAGTGTGATGTGGTTCACTTTTGAAAAAAAAAATATCGAGAAAAAAATTTCAAAAGCCATCTCCGAATGGTCATCGAAATACCCGAGGACCAAAGGCTCACGTTAAAGACTCGAGAAGAAGAAAACGTCACAATGTTGATACTTTTTTCTTGTGGTAGATCTGTAGACAGACTATGCCAACTTGTGGTGGTGGAAAACTCCTGGCCATTTTTTTGTTTTTTTAAAGAATGGTCGATATTGATGTCAAGAGGACTAAGCATGTTAACGCAACCTAGAATCGTGTCCCTCTCTTACTCGTTTTTTTTCTTTCAAATCCACGTTTTCGGGAAGAAGTTTCGAGAAATTTTTTGAAAGACTTTGCAACATTCCGGACTTTTGGAATATCTGAACGGGAAGAACTGGGATTTGACTGGAAGACGTGATGTTTTTAACTCGTCTGAGGACTTGATTTCCGCATAAGGACTCCCATGTCAGTATTGCTTTTACCTGTGTGTGATCGTTTTGTATTGTCGGGATTGTGCATCACTTCTGTTCGTTCCACTCACCTCGTTGGCATCCACAGACTTGGGAAATCTTGGGGCCAATCGTATTCTTGTCCAGTGTCTTTAAAGGAGCCATGATGTTTGACTGTTTATGTGTGAATGGTTACGGTAACGGTCGCCACGTTTGCATTGAGCGGTGCGGTGCGGAATGGACTGGCATGGCGCGATTTGGTTTGGGGTCCAATGGAAAAAACGTGGAGCTTCGATAATGCGTTTTTCTGGTAGAAGGATTTATAACACTTTATAATAACTAGACCTAATTCAAAGTTCACAGGCGCTGTACTTGATTTTTACCGTCTTAAAAACATCAAAAACAGAACTAGTGCATTTTAAACGGTTTGCAGTGGTCCAAAGTTATCATCCTTATGACTCACTACGATGAGTCTTTAAGCACTTTTCTCAACTGTCAGAGCAGAGTTTTGCCGTCATGGTAATACTAGCAACATCTAGCATGCTAACAGTGCACTTCTAGATTCTTAGACTGAGAGATAAAAGGCTTTCTAATTAAAGAGGGGGTATTATGCAACGATTTTGATTTTTTTTTAATCTTTCTACCAAGTTATAACGTTGTTCCCTCATGTCACACATCCATGTCATCCATGCATGTGTGAGTAATTTAGCAATCTCTCCCAGGCCCTATTCGAACCCTCCTTATAGTTCTTATAGTTAGCTCTAAGATTCTGTACAAGGCTCCGCCCACAGGCCTACGTCACCCATGCTCCCGCACGACGATTCTCCATAAATATACAAAAACATGATACAAACCTGTACACAGCAACTTGGCAAACCTGACGTGATGTGCAGTAGTTTCATTAGTGGGATGCAGCTGATTGTGTTGTGATGTCGCTCTGAAGGGGGAGTGACTTAGTGAGGAGAGCAAAGGGAGGGAAGACTCAGAGTGTCAAAAACAAAAGTGAAACTTATAAAACATGTTAATATGTTATTTTGGGCAAATATAGCATTTTCAAAACAATAAAAGGAAACATGGTGATCTAAATATGTTATGTGTTACAGTTAATACCCCATAGAAGTAAAATACCCCCTCTTTAATACCCCATAGAAGTAAAATACCCCCTCTTTAATAGCCCATAGAAGTAAAATACCCCCTCTTTAAGGTGTACTTATTATAAAGTGTTATCGAAAGATTTAATTCAATTTTTTACTAGGACTGAATACTTCAGAGACGAGGTGGGTGATGACGTCATACAAGTTCCAGTACAGTTCTGTTTCAAAAATACAAACATTTTAAAACAGTTAAAATGTCAAATCCGCCTAAAAGATTACACTACGTATCTGATTAGAAAAGAGGTCTGGTCATTCTCAGGGTAATGATCTTGAACGCTCTCTGGTTTGGAGCAAGGGTTTGGACCAATGGTGACAAGAAAACATAACAGTACATATATACAATTTAAAACACTTCAACTCTACAGCAAAAAGGTAATAAATAACCTGAAGTATCTGGTTTTGTCATAGTCTGTAATCCTTGTACCAACTACGAATTTTAGTTCAAGTTAACACATAGTACATAGCAATTTTTTGGACACACAAAGACGCTTTACAAACAATTTCATCTATATCCAATTTCACCTATTTTGTATAATCTGTATATTTATTTATTTATGTATTTATATGAACTAGTTTATTTCTCTATCACTTCCAAACCATTCCATATATTGCAAATCCAAAAGTGTTACCTAGGTGATATCTGTTTTTGAGCTAAAATCAAGCTAACCCAATCTGGTCTTCAAAAAGAACCAAAGTTGTGAATAGCAGCAGGCTGTACTGTACCTACCTGATCCGCGTCGCGCCGCTCCAGTGGAAACGTGTTGTGCGTGTGCCTCATTGCACTGTACGGGGTCATAGACATTAGTTTGTATTGTCTATGCCGTCTTGAATCAGCTGCCAATCATCCTCCCTCCTCCTCCTCTCTCTCTCTAACCCTTTGCCTGATGTAAGTAACTGTGTTGACTGTGTAATTCTTTCAGTAAATTTGTGTATTGTACGTCCGAGGGAAAAAAAAAAAATTGTTGACACGACGATGATCGAAAAATAACTCTTGTGGGGTTTGTGCTTTGATTCAATTTATAAAGAAAATACTGATGATAAAAAAAAGCCCATCGGATCACTGCAAAATCACAAAATCTACGTGAGCTGAAATCAGTTGAATTCAGAGCAGGAATCTTGATTTGACTCATTTTGTCTATTTAAGATGAATATATTTTTGTTTTGTTTTGTTTTCAAAGTATTTCTGGCTGGTCAATATGTGTATTTTTGTTTAAATCAAAATTATCATCCTATGGAGTAGTACTATTTATGATTTAGACTATTTAAAGACGCCTTATGTAACTTTTCTGCTCCATGCTTGTCTCCATGGTTAAATTACATTGCTTGGCATGTTCCACCGTATGGCATTAAGCCTCTCTATCTTATTCAGTTAAGATAGCTAAAAAAAACCTTGAAAAACATGCATTCTTACTCTGAGCAGGTTCGCCTCTCCACAGATCTGACTTGCAGCTCAGGTTGTTGATGTGAAATGCTTGTCGCTATGGAGATAGATAAGTTAAATGCCGTACTATGGAACGTTCTAGACAAAGCAATATGATCTCCATGGTGAGCAAGGAGTGGGCCTTTCACCAAAAATGTTACATAGTGAAGAATTCTCACAAACTAACGAAGAAACGGTTGCCTGGGATACAGAATACACACTTCTGAAATACTTTACGAAGATGTGAGTCTGGTGCGTCACCGGTGAATCTTCTCGTTTTTCAAATGGGCGTGATTGACAGGTGGATTAGCCAATCAGGGACAGGCATGGTCCATCCGTATCGGGAAAAATAAAGGAAAAATATACCACGAGGCTGAAAAACATGGCGAATTTCTGCAGAATCAATGAGCAAAGCACTAAACTCTGTTAATCTGAGGTGAGAGAAGTTAGATTTTATTTATAAATCATAGGTGACCAATAAACTCCTTCGTTTCACATGAGTCACTGAAGTAAACAAAATCTGATTGGACGATCACGTTTGGCCGCGCTTTAAATGCAACAGAGGACGAGGAGACCAGACTGATATCAATCTGTATAAAAATACAAAGAGATATCAGTCTGGATTTGCAAAAGAAAATCCAGACTGATATTAACTTGAAATTAGAAACATCTTGAATCACCTCCTAAAAGCTCGACGAACACAGTCAAAAGAACTCAAAATGAATTTACACCATTTTAACTCATATAGATTTGATGTTTTTGCAGTGTTTTCGTGGCAGTACAAATTCAGACTCCCCTAAAGAAAGAGTAAGACTTCTGCACTTGTACTTGGTGAGCCCTAACAGAATCCATGTGTGTCTCCTGTACTGCGTCTACTACAATATCTGCTCATGTACTCTACAAAACAAGTACTACAAACCCAGCCAGGCGAAACACTTTGCTTTTCCACTGCCCTTCCCTGTCCCTACAACTCCAGAGCATTGAGTCCAATACGTGTTTACATGTCCTTGGTCACAACTTATAACAACATATGGAGGTTGGTTAAAGGCGTAACGTTTCTCGTCTCCGTGGAGATGTTAGTTCTTTGCCTGGAATGTTACACAGTGTTGCGTTAAAAGTATTTATCTAAATTTCTTTAATTACGGGTGTTTTTATTGCTCAAAAATGCGGTGAAATACATGCATTCTTACCGCTGATCTGATCTGTAACTTAGCCTGGTAATGTCACCTGGTAGCTTGTCTCCATGGATATTGTATGTGTAAAGCCATACTGTGGGATATTCCAGGCAAACCACCAGAAAATTTCTATAGTGCGCTTTTAACGTGCCCAATTTTTTGAATTTTATAAAGATGTGATGTCGTATTTCCGGATTGGAGTCAAGAGGGAATGGCATTTCATATGACAAAATTAACAGTTGTTGAACTTTGAACGTCTTGTGAATAGTCGTAAGTCCTCAAAATGGCGTCCATTTGCAGGAGGAGGTGTCTGGGGAGAGGGGGGTACAGGTGTCCTAGCGATGACAGCCTCCTCCTTAACCAGCTCTGAATAACCATAAGAAAATGAAACAAAACGAGCATCAATCCATGGGTTTCAGAGCGATGACACATTTGGACCATTGTCATAGCGATTAACAATTTAAAACAAAACATTATATCTTTAGAATGGGGGAAAAAGTCCTCAGAGTGTTGGATATAACACAAAACTGAAACCCATGAATAGCTAAATTTAAATTGGAAGTTGTTTAACTAGCTCTACGTTGCTAGCTCCGACATGCTAACAAACATTAGCAGTTACATTAGTTACATTGACAGGTATTGGCTTTCATCTTGGTTCAGATTTGCTGTGTCACTCAAGGCAAGCTAGCAATCAATCAAAGAGGCCTCCTCCTTTGACCTATAAGTAGGCTAGCCATTTATGCTATGCTAGTTAGCCTATTAATTACCTCAAAATAGAACTCAGTTTTGTTTTGTTTTTGGCAAAGTAAAAGACTTGGTCAAACTATTGATACTTTGCAGTGACATTACGCTGGGGGTGTTCTGCCTGTATGTCTATGGCAGAATTGCGGTTTCTATGGTGACACAATGCACATTAGCAAACACTGTCAAACAAGTTTTAAGGTGGTGTGAAACTGAAGAAAAAATACAAAATGGATTTAAACTGCACTTTTTCAGGAGCCTGTGATCAATACGATCGTTCATGGTCCTGTTTAGTTTGATTTTCAACAACAAGGTGAGAGTGATTAACTAAAAAACTGTTGGCTAATGCTAGCTAGCTTGTGACTGCAATGTTATTTGAGAGGGACACGTTTAAACAGTAAAAATTATCTCACCTGGTGTAGTTCCAGCTAAGTCAGCTCTTTCTGGTCAGATTGTGCTCAGATTAAAGTCTAACAGAGCTTCACACAGAGCAGTGCCTACAGTTAGCATCACACCCCCAAGGAATGTTCATGACATCAGCTGCAAAGTATCAATTGATCCACAAGGGAAATTACTTGGACACAGTAGCTCATAGAATAGCCTACAATATAATAATAACACGATGCAAAAAATTCAAAATCAAATTCAAAATTTAAATTAACTTAAGTAGGAAAGATCGCAAAATATTGAATGCTGGCATTTTCGTTTCAAGCTGTACCAGATGATTCAACTGTCTTATATAGTTAGTGTGGCATTACTGATCAGCTTGTATACAGTATTGATCCAATGGTCCGGAATTTCCCATGATTCCTTGCTTCTTCTTCTGTGCTCTGGTTAGCCGTAGCATTAGCGCCTGGTGATAGATTGCATTATGGAAGCTAGACATTTATTTCGCACTGCCCTGTTCTGTCTGATTAATGTTGATTAGCCATTTTGCCCTCCAGCTACACCTGCCTCTCAAAGGCTGACGCTGGATTTAAACAGCCAGGGGGCGCCCTGCTCTGATTGGTTGAAGTGTAGCTCACTGTATCAATATCCATCCAACATTTAACACTTGTCCAATGGGTAATTACATAGGCTAAAGATTTTCTAAACATAGGTTACTCGTGCATTTGAACTGAGATGCTAAACAGAGCCACTAGCGTACGAAGGCCATAATGAACTTTATAGAGAGTTTTGACCAAGTTTAACTAAATGTGTAACTAAATATCAAATTATCTAGGGTTAAATGTTATCATATATATGTCATCCATCAAAAAACCTTTTTTTTTTTTGCAGAAATAGCGCTTCTTATAGGCTATGTCATCCAAAAATAGGCCTATATCAATATATCTGCTAGTTTGGAGATTATTAGATCAAAACAGTGGTGGAACATAAAGTAAAAGCAGTAAAGTACTATACTTAAGTACATATTTTAGGTATCTGTACTTTACCAAAGTCATTTTTAAAGTGGATACTTTTAACTTTTACTTCACTACATTTGACAGCATGTATCTGTACTTTATACTCCACTACATTTTTGAACTGGACTGAAAAGTAAAAGATTTTTTTTATTGTTTGAGACCTGCAGAAAAGGCTGAGGGTTTTTTTAAGTTCAGCTCGAAAAAACAATCGATGCAGTTGTTTTTGCTGAACAAAATTCAGCACAAATCTATATCAAAATCACTACATTTGAAGCTTTATAAGACCTGAAAATATGTGCAAAATACATTTACTTTTTATTTTTAAGCACATTTTTTACAACAGGTACTTTAATACTTTTACTTAGGTAGATTTTTTCATGTGATACTTTTCATTTTTTTCTTTGCTCTGGTATCTGTACTGCAGTAACAAAATCAAGCACTTTTTCCACCACTGGATCAGATGGACCCGAACCGTTGTTAATCCCACAATGAAGGAAATTCCAGTGTTGCAACACACAGTTAAAGGACTGCAAGAGAATAGATGTTTATTGCTCACTTTGGTCTAGGTATTACACCAATCCATGTAGATGTTAGCTTATAGCCTAAGAGGTTATTGTCATATTAGCTAGCTTGATTTATTTTGTTTACATGTTATATCTGAGACTGTGAGCTCTCCATGAATATTGAGCAGGTTTATTGCATTTAGCTGATAATAAGATAGTCATTATTGCCCCCTTTGGGAAATCTGTCCTCTGTATTCAAATATTAAGCAGAGGACAGCAAAGTAAAGATTTGACTGAGAGCAAATTAACCAATCAGAGCAGTCCATTACGCTCCACCAGCCAATCAAATCAAGCGTCAGCCGTTCTCAAATCCCGCCTTCTTTTCCAATTTCCTGTTTTGTCTCTCTCGCCCGTCCGCTGTCCTGTTTCTTGTTGTGTTGTGCAGTTTTGAATGGCCTGGGGGACCCTCGTTTGCATGCTTATATTAACATGAATGATGTCAACTTGATGCAATGAAAAATTATATAAGTGATGCTCTGAGCAAAGATCTGACAATGAACTTGATACTAATACTACTAATGAAACTACGACGACTAAACAGAGACCTAAAACACAGTAACGTTGTCTATGCTGTAAAATCTTTCTGGAGAAAAAAAAAAAAAAAGAAATTGGTATCCTATTTTTATTTCTTTTTATATTTTATTTATTGAAGAGGTTTAATTTTTTATGGGTTGAAATGGGGCGAGGGTGCAAGCGGGTGATCGTTGTGTCACTTTGGAGAATGAGGAAGTGTGTCTGAAGCATTGAGAATGGAAATAATAAAAGGATATGTACCATCCAGAGCTTGTGAGTCCAGTTTTTTATAAGACGTTAAAGCTACCATCTGTAATTTGACGATCTGACCCGCCCCTGTTGTATTCTCACATATCACCACCGGATGCTACCTACGTTACCGCTGTCTGATAGTGTGCCAGCTTTGGTCTGACAGAAGAAGAGGGTGGGTTCACATCTGCCATCTACTGGTCAAATAAACTTACAGATGGTGGCTTTAAAATGTTCCTGTTTTTCTTATTATGACTTGGTTTGGCGGGATGGTGGTAAATGTTATATCAGTTGACAGTTTGTCCGCCACCTGCTTGTCTCCATGGTGATGTCTTTGCCCTGCCTGGAATGTTCCACAGCATGGCATTAAACTTATCAGTCTCCAGTGTGACAAGCAGGTGAGGCAGCCAGACCAAGTTACAAGTCCTATCTGTGGAGAAGCGAGCCAGCTCACATTAAAAGTGCATATTTTTCCATATTTGTTTTACAGCAGTAAAAACACGAGTAAGAAAACATTAACATCTCATCACAAAAACATCTCTCCCGGGCCCTTTTCGAACCCTCCTTACAGTTAGCTACAAGATTCTGTCCAAAGCTCCGCCCACAAGTCTACGTCACCCACGCTCCCACATGATAATTCTCCATAAATACACCAAAACGTGATACAAAACTGTACACAGCAACTTGACAAACCTGATGTGATGTTAACGTGAATATAGCATTTTCAAAACAATAAAAGTTAACATGGTGTATACCCCCAATACCCCATAGAAGTAAAATACCCCCGCTTTAAATCATTTGTTATAGGGAGCAGAAAAATGGTCTATGTGCATTTATTCTTGAGATGATATAAAGACTGATAGATTATATGAAAACTTTCTGCAGCACTTGAAGACATTACAACTGGTGATTGACAAGATAATGAACAACTGGAAGCGGCCGATTCCGATTTGAAAAGATGTTTTTGAATTACGTTTTACAAAGTTGAAAATTATACATTCGGAAATAACTGCTGAGTCATGTTTGTCTTGATTATTTCACTAAGTGTCAATCAAAGACGTCTTTTCATTCATAATTACTTCCGAAGTGCTCCAACTTTTCACTGTTTTAGCTTTTATTTTATCTGCCTTTTGGGCAAGACGCTGTCCCCACGTTGCCTTGTGTGTGTGTGGTGTGTTTGTGTGTGTGTGGGTGTGTGTGAGCGTTGGGGGTGGAAGGGGCCGATGACGCAGATTGGCAGCCTTGCTTCCATCAGTCTACCCCAGGGCAGCTGTGGCTACAATACTTCATAATAATTCATTAGGTCCTCAAATTGCCTTAAAGGTCCTATATTACACAAAATGGACCCTTGTGAGTTTTAAATACATACCTGGAGTTGTGTTTTGTTTCACCCACACAGTAACCCTTTATTATCAATCTGTCCACATCTCCAAAGCTCAAAATGCTCTGTTCCACCTTGTGATGTCGTGAAGTGGTAGTTTTCAAGTGAACAGCTACTTTTTACCTTTTGTTCAGTATCGATTGGCAAGTCCAAGGCTGAAATTATCCAAATGATTCTAGTGAAGGTGTATGGAGCTTAAAAACACAGTGGCGCACTTCCAGTATTCCCACATGACATCACAAGGTGGAACAGACGGTTTTCTGTTTGAGAGAAGAACTCAGCCCAAATATGCAGGGTTTGTGTTTTAAACATGTGTGAATGAAACAAAACACAACTCCAGGTCTGTTTGTGATGAGGAAACAACGTTAGAACATAGATCAGAAAATAGCGTAATATGGGACCTTTAAAAAACAAAAAAAACCTTACTCTTGGCCTAAATTTAAACTTGACCAAAATGCTGCTCCTGTTAACAACAGTATGCAAAGAAAGTAGGTCTGAACTACTTCATTTGTTTACTAATTTATATATTTTTAAGAATAAAGCTACTGCCTTGTGGCTCCATTACAGTTTAAAGATGCACTATGTAACGTTGTTTGCCTGGAAAGTTCCACAGTACAGCACTGGCACATTTGCATTATAGATTGTTTAAAAGACCAACGGAGGAATAGAAGAGTGGAGTACCCTCCACCAAGAAGTTACACAGTGCAACTTGAACTTGTATCTATTTATTATTTTATCAGTTTTTTTTAATGAATATGAATATTTTTTATGTGTAAAGCATCATGGGAGCTAATCTCCGTGAAAGGCACTCTTACTTTAAAGCCACAGTATGTCACTTTTTAGCTAAAAAATATTCTAAAATAAAATTGGTTGTGTGCATTGGACTGAAAAACATAGAAAAACATACGTCCTTAGTCTCAGCAGGCTCGCATCTCCACAAACCTGACTCCTCCTTGGCTTGTTTCCATGGAAATTTTACTCCTTTGGCTATAATCTTCCACAGTACAGCATAAAATGTGCAGTATCTAGCATGGAGAATGTTCCAAAGTATGGTTTCAGTATCTAGCATGGAGAAGTTTCCAAAGTATGGTTTTAACTTTCTGTTTCCATGGAAGTGCCACCTCCGAGTTCCATATTGTAGCTTTAACTCACCCAGAACTGCATTGTACAGATGAGTATTGTGTTTTGTCTCTATATATATGACTAGGTGCATGTGTGTGATGGGGCTATGAGGGGGTGGGGTGAGGGGTGGGGCGGGCTGAGGCGTGGGCTTCTGTCACACACTGCTTCTGCTGCCGCTGCTATATTTAACCTGGGCCTGAGGCGAGCGGCGCGTTCACAGACTCTGGATGTGCCTCGAGCTAAAGCAAAAAACCCTGTACCTGAACACAACATGCACTCTCACTTTGAAACACTCGCTCTGTCTGCACACGGCCAGAGAGGGCGCTGTTTCGGGGTCTGTGCTTGGAATCACATTCCAGTCATGATCAAGATTCAATCGTTTCTAAAGGCAAGGAAAGTTTATTTGTATAGCACAATTCGTACATAAAGTAATTCAAAGTGCTTTACAGAATAAGAAAGACATTAAAATACAATACAACAAATCAAAACATAAATATTCATCATTAAATTGACATTAAAAGGGAAGAATGTGGAATAAAAACCTTTCAGTCGTATGCACAGCTAAACAAAACCGTTTGGAGCCTGGATTTAAACATTGTCAAAGTAGAGGCCTGTCTCACATCTTCAGGAAGACTGTTCCAGGTTTTAGCTGCAGAAAACTGAAACACTGATTCCCCATGTTTAGTCCTGACTCTGGGCACCAGCAGGAGGCGGGGATTAAACCATGATTAAACCAGGACCAAACCAGCCCTACAGCAGGAGGCCGGTCCCTGAGCTTCTCAGAGTGTGAGATGGTTCACGTGGCACTAACATGTGGAGATGTACTTTGGTGCTGGGCCATGGAGAGACTTGTAACAAGCAGAGCTGCTTTAAAGTCTATTCAGTGCAGAGACCTGAGCACAGGACTTATGTGCTCGTACTTTCTGGTTCTGATGGTCAGTGATCAGCTCGGGTCTTTATAAAGGAGAGGTCCTCAGCCCTTCCTCTGTCAGGAAAAGTGCTTTGGAGCAGACAGAAGAGTTTGGAGGAGGAAATGTGTCTTTTTTGTGTTAAATGACAGTGATTCAAAAGCTGTCATGAAATACTGTAAGATATTTTGATTTGATTTCTACATTGAAAAGAAAACAGCAGAAGAAAAAAAAAGTCAAGATGAGAAAAAAAATGTAATCAGTTTTGACTGTACATCACACCACTGTTTTGGGGCAATGGGGTTTGGAAAATGCCTTGTTTAAGAGGAGACACATATTTTTAATTATTTAGTTTTTTGGTCAGTTTGGTCTCTAAGCAACAGGCTTTCATACAGAAACAACAAAACTGTCCACTCAGCTCTGGTGTTTTAATGTTTAATTTAATCTACTGGCCTCCATACAGTTATATGGGACATATATGGGCCTGTAAATCCAAGGGCTGTTTTCTCAAAATACATTTTCTCCCATAGAGACATAGAGGATCTCCCCTTGAATTAGCACCTACACTCACCCAACCTTCCAGTCTGGTACTTAACAAAATTTTGACAAAACATACAGAGGAATTCCAAATCTGATTTATTAAAGTTTAACTCCAGACAATGAGGTGAAATCTGAATTTTTCAGACAGACCTCGTTTTCTCAAGTACTAAATAAGATATCCATATTTTCTTAGTATGTAATATGTCAACAAAATGAAGTAAACCTGGCTCTTTTCACGTTTCTGTTTCGAATGTCCCAAAAATTGTCAGTTTTGGACGTTTTTTACACATAAAATGCCTTATTTTTATATGAAAACATGACAAGATGGAACACTATTACATTTATATGAGTAAACCACAGAGGAAGTTTCAAATTCATATCTTGGCTTTTAAGATTTTGTCCTACTCACCTGCAGCGTCTCGCTTTAAGAATGTGGAAATGTGGAAACTGCAAAATATTATTTATTTACAGTGGGACAATATTAAAGCAAGACTATGTAACTTTCTAAAGGTGTCACCATAAAAACAGAAAGTAAAACCACACATGGAACATTCTCCATGGAGACAGATACATTTTATGACATACTATGGAATATTATGAACAAACAAAAGACCCTGCTCCAGGCCAAATAAGAGTCAGGTTTGTGGAGAGGCAAGCCTGGTCAGATTAAGAAATCCTGTTTTTCTACATTTCTCACTTCAATAAAACATCGTTGCACGGTGGGGCTTTACTGATGAGGTATTAAAGCATGGCAAAATGTTAATGTTTTTTATGTTTCTGACAAATATCTTTAAACGCATGCATTCTTACTATGAGCGGGCTTGCCTCTCCACAGATCTGACCTTAGTGCCTAAGACTTGAATGTAGATCGAGAAGTTTAAAGGTCCTATATCACACAACACTGACTCTTGTGAGCTTTAAGTCATGTTATAAAGTTGTTACCTCCTCAAAAACATACCTGGAGTTGTGTTTTGTTTCATTCACACATTTTGAGTAACACTTTATTATTAGTCTTTTAACTTCTCCAGTGCTCAAAATGCTCTGTTCCACCTTGTGATGTCATGTAGTGGTAGTTTTCAAGTTAACAGCTCCTTTTACCTTTAGTTCAGTAGAGACTGGCAGGGGTGAAAGTATCCAAACGATTCTAGTGAAGGTGTGTGGAGTTTAAAAACACAGTTGAGCACTTCCTGTATTACCATATGACATCACAAGGTGGAACAGAGTGTTTTCAGTTAGAGAAAATAACTGCAAGGTCCGTGTGTTAAACATGTGTGAATGAAACGAAACACAACTCCGGGTCTGTTTGTGATGAGGAAACAACATTACAACATAGATCAGAAAATAGCGTAATATGGGCCCTTTAATGCTACGCTGTGGAACATTGCAAGCAAAGTAATTCCATCTCTATGGCAAACAGATGGCGTTCCCCCAGTCTCCAAAAGTTACAGAGTACACCTTTAAACACCAGTATTTAAGATGTATTGTTGAGTTAATACCTGCAAACGTCCCCGGCTCCAGCGGCGCTGCAAACAGCCCGCTCCAGCTCCCCCCTGAGGCCGAGCGGCTCCCGGGCTCTGTGTAATTCTTCACTCGCTTTGTCATGAATTCTTTATGGTGGCCGCGTTTTGCCTAAATGCAAAATGGAGCATGGGCCCAGAGCGGCTCACTGCAAACGCACGGCTCAAAGTAAACACATCTGACTCTGGGATAACTCTGGCCAGTAACAGCTTGACAATAAACATTAAGATCTCATTATTTTAAGTTATTCCTGCTCTGAAGTGATGATGTTTTGGGTTTTTTTCATTTTCTTTTTGTTGTATAAATGATGTCCAAGTCTGTAATGAATTTGGGAAGTACAGTACGCTCCAGTTTCACGCGGATGAGCCGGTCTGAAGCAGCGGCCCACGGTAGAACAGAACCCGCAGACCAATCTTCAGGTAATAGTACGAGAGAGTATAGAACATGATCATTCTATACGGAACATTCTTCATGGAGATAGATGAGTTTTATGCCATACTGTGGAATATTATAGCCAAAGGAACAATATTGTCATGGAAACAAGCAGGTAGAGGCTCTCCTCCAGTTATTCAGAGCAATAAAAATGAAAAAAAAAAGAAAATAAAAATGTTATCACCCTCTTGCAAATGCAGATTATGCTCATGTGATCCATAGTGTTAGATAAAATATGTGCAGAGATAAAACAGACGTAGCTTCGTAGCGAGGCCTGTAATTCTGGTGAGTGGCGCGGAGCCGCTCGTGCTCAGGGGCTCACTCGAGGCTCAAGACTCGCTGCTCATATCTTGATTTACGGACACAATAGCGAAATAAAAACACCAGGATCATGTAGTGCGGGTTAATATGAACATTTTAAGACCAAAATGACGAGTCTGACAGCAGCAGTTACAGAGAGAGGAGCGACAGTTTTTCAATAGAAAGTGAATTAGAGCCAGAGTTGATGGAGCCGGAAGTGCGCTCACGCTGACTTCATTTTTGGAACGCGTCGTTGTACATATATAGTCTATGGGCTGAACATATGTGGAACCCAAGCTGCTTTGACCCCACGTATCAGAAACATGCTGCTTTTATGTTGTCCTAGAGCAAAATACGCACATGGAGATCCAAAACGAGCCGCAGACTTGGGACACGTGCGTATTTTGGTCTGCTGGAGCGTAAAAGCGGCGTGTTTCCGATCCGTGGGGTCGGAGCGGTTTGGGTTCCACTTATGGTCAGCTCCACGTTCTGAGGAGAACGCTGAACACGGAGCGACAAGGAACGAACCGGCCGCAGCGCCCACACAGCCTCGGGGTGTTGGAGGAGAGGGACCTGGTGAAACAATCTCTGGAGTCTGGACAAAGCTACAGGTCCTTCTGACAGAGGCCTGAGCAAACATCTCCGTCCAGGTGAAGGCACGCTCTGACGAAACAGGAGAGAGCCAGGAGAGAATCAGGAGCATTATGGGATATTTTGGTGAGATCTGAGGAACAGAAGGGTGCTCCAAACAGGAAATGTGGCTGGTTGCTGTACCTTTGAGCGCCAAGCTACCTAATAATAAATAAACTATGGTAAATACCCCATCAAAACTGGGACCAAACTGGGACTAAACCAGGACCAAACCAGGACTAGAACAGGGCCAAACCAAAACCCTAAACTACCCACTCAGTTCGATTTGATCTGAGTATTTTCTTTGCAGTGTTAGGTAACATTTCTGGAGGTTCCTGTGCTAAATCCAGAGCTGGTGACACTGTCTGTGGGTGTGGATGTGATGAGGCAGAGGAGCGCTCAGATCTGAAGAGGAGGAGGAGGAGGAAGAGGAGAGACAACCACAGCAGAGAAGGAACCGTCTGAACCAACAAGAGTGTGGGTGGACCGGGGAAACCTGCACTGGGAATATAGTCCTGGTTTAGACCTGGTTTAGTTCTGGGAAAAGCCTGGTTTAGTTCTGCTTTAGAGCTGGTTTATCCTGGTTTAGTCCTGGATCAGACTTGGTTTAGTCCGGACTTAAACCTGGTTAAGTGAAGGAACTGCCAAAATCCGCCGGAAGAGTGTGTGGGTGGACCGCAGACTTCATATATAGTCCTGGTTTAGTCCTGATTTAGTCCTGGTTTAGTCCTAGTTTAGTCCTGGTTTAGTTCTGGTTTAGTCCTGGATCAGACTTGGTTTAGTCCTGACTTTGACCTATGACGGAACTGCCAAAATCCACCGGAAGAGTGTGTGGGTGGACCGGGAAAGCCTGGTCTAAATATAGCTCCATCTTAGTTTAGTCCTGGTTTAGTTCTGGTTTAATCCTATAGTCTTGGATCAGACTTGGTTTAGTCTTGACTTAGACCTATGAGGGAACTGCCAAAATCCGCCGGAAGAGTGTGTGGGTGGACCGGAGAAGCCTGGTCTAAATATAGCTCCAGTTTAGCTTAGTCCTGGTTTAGTTCTGGTTTAGTCCTGGTTTAGTCCTGAGGCGGTCCTGGTTTAGTCCTTTTTTGTCTTGGTTATGACCTAAGGAAGGTTAAGGAACTACTAGAATCCACAGGAGGAGGAGTGTGTGGGCGGGCTGGGGAAACCTGGATTGTAAACAAAGTCCTGGTTTAGTCCTGGTTTAGTCCTGGTTTAGTCCTATTTTAGTCCTGAGGTGGTCCTCACTACCAGAATCAACACGAGGAAGAGTGTGTGGGTGGACCAGGGAAACCTAGAGTTAAATATAGTCTAGTTTAGTCCTGGTTTAGTTCTGGGAAAATCCCTGTTTAGTCCTGGATCAGACTTGGTTTAGTCCTGACTTAGACCTATGAGGGAACTGCCAAAATCCACCAGAAGATTGTGTGGGTGGACCGGGGACACCTGGGCTTTCAATTTAGCTATTTCTAATCGAGTCCTGGCTTAGTCCTGGTTTAGTCCTGAGGTGGTCCTGGTATAAACCTGGTTTAGTCCCGCTTTAGTCTTGGCTTTGACCCGATTAAGGAAGTGCCAGAATCCACAGGGAGAGCAGTGTTTTAGTTCTGGTTTAGTCTTGGTTTACACTTTGGGAAACTGGGAATTGCCTGAATCACAGGAGAAGTGTGTGGGTGGACTTTAAATACTATACCTGGTTTAGTTCTGGTTTGGTTCTTGTGTGTGTGTGTGTGTGTGTGTGTGTGTGTGTGTGTGTGTGTGTGTGTGTGTGTGTGTGTGTGTGTGTGGCTTAGTTCTGATGTTATCCCTGTCTTAAAAAGATGTTAACTTTAAACTGTTTTCTGCAGCGGTCCAGTTACCTCGAGCATCCTAATTATTCACGGTGATGAGTTTATAAGCACTTTTCACAACTTTCAGAGACCAGAAGTGGAAGAAGTACTCAATTTTATTACTTAAAAATGAAAGTGCAGATACCAGGCCAAAAAATTCTCAAGTAAAAATATAGTATCACATGAAAATATCGACTTAAGTAAAAGTATCAAAGTACCTGTTTAAAAATGTACTTAAAGAGTAAAAAGTAGTGATTTTGATAAAGACTTGTGCTGAATTTTGTTCAACAGAAACAACTGAATCTGGCTGTTTTTATTTGTATATTTTTGTTTGCTCAAATGTGCTAAAAATAAACCCTGGGCCTTTTCAGCAGGTCTCAAACAGTAAGAAATAATACTTTTACTTTTCCAGTCCAGTTCAAAAATGTAGTGGAGTAGAAAGTACAGATACTCTCAAATGTAGTGAAGTAAAAGTAAAAAGTCTCCACTATGTACTTAAGTAAAGTACAGCTAGCTAAAACTTGTCCTTAAGTACATTACTTTTCTACTTTTATTTTGTTCCACATTTGTCAGAGACCAGCGCGGAATTTAGACGTCACAATAATGCTGACAACGACTAGCGCACTTTACTTCCTGGTTTGCAGATGATAAAAATACCTCATAATTACAGAACACAGTGGTCTTATTTTGACCCTAAGAGCTGCTTTTACAATATATCTGAACTGGGACAAAACAAATTTGACGTTATAGCATGAAAAAAAATGGGTACAGCCCCTTTAAGTCCTGCACACTTTTGTCCTAATCCTGATTTAGTCCTGGTTTAGTCCTAGTTTAGTCCTGGTTTAGTCCTGAGGTGGTCCTCGTATAGACCTTGTTTAGTCCCTCTTTTAGTCTTGGTTTTGACCTGAAGAAACTACCAGAATCAACACGAGGAAGAGTGTGTGGGTGGACCAGGGAAACCTAGAGTTATATATAGTCTAGTTGAGTCCTGGTTTAGTTCTGGGAAAATCCTGGTATAGTCCTGGATCAGACTTGGTTTAGTCCTGGATCAGACTTGGTTTAGTCCTGACTCAGGAGGGTTTAGTCTTGGTTTAGTCCTGGTTTAGTTCTTGCTTTAGTCCTGGTTTAATCCTGGTTTAGTCCTGGTTTAGTCTTGGTTTCGCTCTTGCTCAGATTAGCAGGAGTGTAAAATCCCCGTGAATTCTCCGACTTCACCTTCACCTTACAGTAGCAAAACATCAGCCTTCTGCTCAGAGCTTCAAAA
>KN484968.1:707-52227 GCA_000787095.1 Periophthalmodon schlosseri
TCTCCCTCTTTCTCCAACTTTCCTTTCCTCTCCCCTTCCCCCTCCTCTCTCCTTTCTCTCCTCCTTTCCTCCCCCTCTAAACCTCCTCTCTACCTCTTCCAGCCTCTCTGTTCCTCCAGTCTGGCGGTCTCGGTGTTGTTGTGCGTCACCTTGGAAACCGCCATAACAGCACTGCAAAGCCAGGCTCCGCTCTGCAAACAGCGACCACATAAAATCCATCACTCCCTTTTTCAGTGCACTGCTCCGAGGAGACAACGGCCCAACGACTTTAGCACACACGCGTTATTCCATGGAACGTTCTCTTCATATGCACAGCCAGCAGGCCAGTGAGAAGACTAACAAGTTCAGATTCTACTGTTTGCTTATGGCAATATTTTGTAAAGCAGGGGCAATGCTAACACAATTTTTGAATCCATACTTTACAGCTGATGTTATCAACATTCTCTGGGGGTGTAATGCTAATTAGAGGCACTGCTCTGTCTGAATCTCTGACCATGAACGCTCGTATTGATCACAGGCTTCTGGAAAATGTGTTGTTAAAATTAATTTTGTATTTTTTCTTGAGTTTTTAGACCATTTAAAAAACGTATTTGGCTGTGTTTGCTAATGTGTGCATTGTGTCTCCATGGTAACTCCTGAGCATTCCTCGACAGACTTACATGTAGAATGCTACCGTCGTGATGTCACTGCAAAGTATCAATAATATCACCTCATGCTGCAATAGAAGGAAACAATATGGCGCCTCGGTTTATTTTTGCTGACAGAGAAGACGTCGGCATTTTTTTGTATCATGTAATTATAGAGATATAATGTACAAACCAAGTCATAACCTCTGCATTTTGGCATTGTTACTTTGTTCAGTGGAATAATGGAGTGTAGAGTGAAAAATAAGAGGAAGGAGTACTGAGTTCTCAATACTATCTATGTCATCACATGTTTCTGATAGTTGTGTTAAGAATATAAAGCTGTTATAGTTTTATTTTTCAATGAAGAATTATTGTGTAAATGTGAATCAATCCGAAATCAAAACACTGCAGATTTGTGAAAACTGGTGAGTGTGTAAACAGCCCCTAGAGTGTGTGAGCGTTCTCCTTCTACACTTTTGCGTACATATATAGTTTGTTTTTTTTTTTTATGCTTATTTGAAAAATAATGTTTTCATGTCAAACTACAACATTTCAGTCACAGCTGATTCTCAGTGCCTGTCCCTCTGTCTTTTCACATGACATACTTGAACAAAGGCATTTGATGGATTGCAGAAATATCCGGTTAAATCAGACCTATTCTGCAAAGTCAACTTTTCAGAGCTTGAAACCATGTTATAGTTGTTTCCCTTCTCATTTACCCTCTGAAGTTGTATTTAGATTCATGCATGTTTGAGCAATCTTTATTTTCTTTATTCCCCATTTTCACCACCACCTATACACGCCCACTGTGGCATACTTACTTCCTTCTCCAATTTTATTAAGGATTCGTAGGATTCGCCAGAGCTGCATAGTCATTTTGGTACAAATGAGAAAAACTCCATTACTGAACCATGATCTGCAGTTATTCATAGGAGTGGCAGACAACTGCAAGGCTCTTTGTTTGTCACCAGCTCATATTGGGCACCACAATTTTCTAGTTAGCACACTTTCTGTTGTTTTAGATGAATATTGCGATTCAAAATGTCTAAATTATGATATAATGATACACCAGTGTCATAGATTAGAACTATATAGCTGACACAAGCATAATACCTTTTTTTTAAATATATTGTCAGGTAGAGTACGTGTTAAAACATTGCCCAGCCTAGTAAGTAAATAAAGCGTGGACAAACAAAGCCGCTCCAGTTCAAGTCTGAGGGCAGAGTGTCCAGACAACTGACCGCTCTGCCCACGGGCCCAGCTCCAGAGGGGGAGGGCAGTGTCCAGACAACTTTGACTCCCTGACTGTTCCAGAGGGGGAGGGTTGTGTCCAGATGGATGTAATGATATCCAAATCCCACCGTACGATGTTTACTGCGATCATTTGGAGACTTTAACTGGGGGCAGTGTCCAGCAGTGGCGTGCAGTCAGGTCAATCAAGGCAAGCAGTACTTGTCCAATAAAATCTCAAATCATTGCATGTCAAAATATAATTAAATAGTTTAAAAATATATCCAAATAATCCCGTTTTCCCTTTACTTCTGCCTGTTTGAAGCATGGTTGAAGTCACAGTGTCCTTTAGTACACCCTACTGGTCATGTCTCATTAACTTGTGGTGTCCTGTGCTACAGAGGCCATGCTGCGCCATTGTACTTCCATGCTGCGTCACACACTCAACATACTCTTTTACAACTGGAGACCACAGCCAGCTCAAACAGCACTGTATAAACCCATATTATAGATCCATGGGAATCACACATCTGAGGCGATTTCTAGTAAATGTGCATGTGCAGCAGGAGACGACAACAGCAGCGCCAACTTTCAACATAAGTGACTAACTTTTAGCGCCCAATGGAGGATCCGGACGGAGCAGTGGAGTGACAGTGGCTGGGGCAGCTAGGAGCCACAGTCTATGGTAGGAGATATCTGGTCTGTGTGTAACCTGTGTGTTTATGAAAGAGCAACAGTGTTAGTGGAATAACGGCACTATTACACATGTGTGGTGGAACATGTGGCTGTTCTAGACCTGTTGCGCTTCAGGGAAATACAGGACATTTCTTTAAGAAAGACGTGGTTTTGATTTGCATCTGTGATGTGTGAGAGTGCTGTTCTAACACAGGGCTGTGTTTAAGGGGACATTTGTGACACATGAGGCTGTATTATAATTGCACCTGTCTGAGCAGTGCCCCTGTCTGACCAGTGCACTGTTGTTGTTAGTATCTCTTCATGAATGTACATTTTGTGTAGTAAGTGCATTACACATTTGTATAGTTCTTATATGTCACTCATATGGTTTCTAGATGCATAATGATAATTACATAGGTAACAATAATACTGAAGGCTCAGCTGCATAAATGAGGTGCAAGAGCAGGACAAATCTGTGAAGAAACAAATAGCCTAAACAGTGTGTCAAATGCAGTCCAATATATACAAATATTAATAAACTATGTAGGTCTAGGCCAGGGGTGTCAAACTCATTTTCACTGAGCATTTTCACATCAGCAAAATGGTTGCCCTCAAAGGGCCAGATGTAACTGTAAGGCAGTAAAAATGTAACTAAATGTAACCAAATATAATGTAACATAAATGTAACTACTTTTAACTTGATGGAGAGGTACAAGTCCAACACTGATAACCACCAGAGCTGAGAGACGTTAATAGCCTGTAGGAAATACCATTAGTGTTACACTGGGTAACATATAATCACAGTTTATGGAACAATTTATTTAGTTTGAGAAATGTATTTTTAGACAAGGAGATATAAAGCAGCTTCCGAGTTTAGTAAACGGTAGTCAGAGGTGGTAGAGTAGCCTAGGATTGCACTCAAGTAAGAGTAATGTTACTCCAAAATAATATTTTTTCAAGTATAAGCACATAGTAATCCAAGAAATTACTCAAGTAAGAGTAACGTTACTTCAAAATAATATTACTCAAGTAGAAGTACAAAGTCGTGGTAGTAGTATAAGAAATTACATGTAAAAGATTTTTGGGGAAAACTACTACTCAAGTACAAGTTTAATTTAAAGAGTAACTGTAACTGTACCATCAGATTTAAAATTTGAAGTTAATGTAATTTGAATGACAAAATATTTAATACTGCACAAACTCTGGTATTTTCAAAGAATAGACACAAAAATGAGACAAAGTAAATCATATCTGAAGAAACGATGCAAGTAACACAAATGTTAAAATCATTTCATGTTGTCAACATAAAGCTTTTGTTACTTGTAGACATACTTAGAGTGGGAAGAGTAACCAACACTTTTACTCAAGTAAGAGTACTGTTAGGTACTGTAGGTATAAAAGTATGCTGACAGAAAAGTACAATTTCTTTAAAAAGTTACTCAAGTAAATGTAACTCAGTAAATTTTCAAATACTAAGAAACACTCGACTCGATACTTAATACCAATTCCACTACCATGATGATAATGAAAACATTTGTATATAGACAGTGGAATGTCATTTTCGACATTAAATAGTACTTATCTTTTATATTACCATGTGGCCTTATATCTGTCTAATCAGTCATCCAGGGAGTGGCCCTTGGGTATATACTGTACTAGTCTATGTGGTCTTATACTACATTTTAAAGCTATTTAGGAGAGGTACATTTCTGTCCAGTTTAGATACTAGTTTTAGTATCAATTAGTATCTGATTTTGTAAACTTTTGACAACCCTAGCCCATAGTGCTGCCTAATTGTTGTCTGTGCCCCTGCTTTGGCCCTCTGTGATCAGTGCCCCCCTGTCTCTAGCCCCAGCACAGACTCAGTATGTTGTGTAAACAGCGCTGAGTGTACAAGCCCTTCCAGGCACTTCCATGTTGTGGGGCAGAAGCTGTCAGGAGCCGCCAGATCAGTCACAGCGTTCCCCTCCCTCTCCCGCTCCTTCCCTCCCTCTAAAAGGCCCACGCAGAGGCACACATCCAGAGAGTTAAGCTGCAGCTGAACTTTAGCCAACTCTGCACCGTCGTCAAGGCAACAAACCCAAGTTCATGCACTGGTTTCCCTTGCGACCTCTGACCCAAGAGGCAAGCATGCTAACAATGTGTGCTTTAACCAGTTGGCCAGTCTGCTCCTCTACGCACTCCATTTGAATTTGGTGAGTCCAGTTTAGTCCGGACTTTGGTAATTGGTACGCCGACTCAGCAGATTTTGAGATTTCACTCAGCTGAACAAAGGGTCCAGTCATTGGGTTTATGTAGACAATTCATGCAGAGATTAATATTTTTGGGTCAATTAAACCCAGTGTGCTTGATCTTTTCAATTTATTTTTCAGCAAAATGTGTTTTATCCAACTACAGATAAACAGCTAAGATAAGCAGATAAGCAGTATAAGCAGCTCTTATACTGCTTATCTTGAGGTAAAAATAAGTCCAACCCGGTACTGTCTGCATCTAATTATAAAACATTGTATTGTCCGATAATCAGGAAATACGCGTTAGCATGCTACTTGGTGACAGCAAACTTTGCTTCGGTCTCTGAAAGTGTTAAAAAGCTTATAAACTGTTTATAAATACGTTGCGGTGAATAATTAGGCTGCTCAGAATAAGCAAGGTAAGTGAGGAGTAGCTTTGGATGACCGTTGAACTAGTTCTGTTTTCAATACAGTATTAATGCCTTTAATTAAATGCAAAAAGATTATTACTAGATTTGGGTAATATGTAGAAATCAGTTTTTTTAAGATCTTGTGAGCTTTAAGTCATGTTTGAGTAATCCTTTATTACTATTCTGTCTACATCTCCAAAGCTCAAAATGCTCTGTTCCAGCTTGTGATGACATGAAGCGGTAGTTTTCAAGTTAAAAACTACCTTCTACCTTTAGTTCAGAAGAGATTGGCAATTCCAGGGCTTAAATCATCCAAATGATCAGAAAATAGCACAATATGAGCCCTTTAAGATATGTTGATTATCAGTTTTTACAAACTTTTTCATTTATGTTTCTTCTTTATTGGCATGATCATGTACACTGTAGATTTCCTTTCCTACTTTGACCATTTAAATATAAAATCTAAAAAATATATTTAGTTGAGTTATTTCACTTTTTTTTCATTACATTTACATTTTTCATTACATAATTCCATACATCCCGCTTCATATATCTGATGACTTCTGTGGGTATTTAAAAATGTAGAAAGTAGTAAAAATAAAGAAAAAAATACACTGAATGAGAGGGTGCATCCAAACTTTTGACTGGTAATGTATTTTTGCCTTGCACTGCAAACCCACTGCTCCCAGCCTTAGTCGTACAGTGCATCTGAGGGAGGTATAACATGTGTCTTTCTCATTGGGATCTATGGGAAGATCTGAAGAGCTTTGTCCAGGCCAGTATAGTTATGTTTGATGTGAGTGCAGATGTGCTCATTTTCCATTGGCTCTGCTCCTCTGTCCTCCTCTCCGGTTCAGCTCCTCTCCACCACTCTGCAAAGTAGTGTTGTCACGATAAAAAAATTTCAAACTCGATTTTGATACTAAGGAACAGACTCAATACCAATTCCAATAGCATGATGATGATAAAAAACACTCTTTATTTAGACAATAGAAGTATTTTCAACATTCAGCCTCTTATATGTGTGTAATCCCTCAGTTGTCCAAGTAGGTTCCATAGTGGTCCATGAGTGTGTACTAGTCTATGTGGTCTCATAGTTGTTCTATGATTGTCAAAAGTAGATACTTATTTGAGAAGGTATTGATACTAAAAAAAAGTCACCTTCCTGGAAGACTGAGGGATTACACAGATATAAGGTCACATAGTAATATAAAAGAAAGTACTACCATTTAATGTTGAAAATCACATTCTATTGTCTAAAAAAGTGTTTTTTACTATCATTGTGGTATTGGAATCGGTATCGAGTCTATGTCTTAGTATCGGAATTGAGTTGAAATTTTAGTATCCTGACAATATTATGTTTGTGTAATCCCTCAGTCATCCAGGTAGGTTCCATAGTGGTTCATGAGCGCATAGTAGTCTATGCTCTCTTACACTTGTTCTGATACAGCTCAAGACCATGTTAAAGCTATTCAGAAAAGGTTAATTTTTGTCCTGTGAATGTGACTTTTTTAGAATCGATACTTGCTCAATTGAGGAGTTAGTTTGATACTAGTTTTAGCACCAATTCATATCTGATTTTCAATACTTTTGACAACCCTACTGCAAAGCCACGGCTCTGCATATCATAATACACCACCTCCACAACGTCAAAAATAGGGGAATGAGTGTACGAAGACTGCACTGTGGAAGGCTGGCAGAGTGGGAGGCGAGCACACAGACACAAAAGAGAGAGAGAAAGCAGAGGCGGAAAATGTAACAATATAACAAGGCGGAAGGGTGGGGGAAGCTAAAGACGCGAGAAAAATCCAAAATGCATCAGGCGAGGAGGAAGCAGGAAGCCG
Organism: Periophthalmodon schlosseri; assembly: GCA_000787095.1. NCBI lineage: Eukaryota > Metazoa > Chordata > Actinopteri > Gobiiformes > Gobiidae > Periophthalmodon > Periophthalmodon schlosseri. The sequence goes on from KN484968.1 coordinate 7,724, forward strand.
CCTGTGGGCTTAAGTGCAGCGCATTAGAATGGGGCTGTGTCTGGTGCTCACACTGACGGTGAAAAATACAACGAACCAGTGCGGCTGCCGAGGTGAAGCGAGGCGCGTTTGAACTGCGCTCACAGGAAGCCACCGCTGCCACAGGAACATTACAATATAGCATTCACCACGGTAACACTACAATACTACTACAGCAACAGGAACACTACTCTATGCTATGCACTACAGCATTCACCAAATGCAACACTACAGTACTACTACAGCCACATTATACTATACCATACACTACAGAGTTCACCACAGCAACACTACAACACAACTAGAGCCACACTATAACACTACACCCATAGCAACAACACAATACTATTACAGCCACACTATAACACTACAGCCATAGCAGCACTGCAATACTACTACAGCCACACTATAACACTACAGCCATAGCAGCACTGCAATACTACTACAGCCACACTATAACACTACAGCCATAGCACCACTACAATACTACTACAGCAACACTATACTAGAGATTATGCCATTCACCACAGCAACACTACAATGCTACTACAGCCACACTATAAAACTACTACATCCAGTGAAACACTATGCTATACAGTATACTATAGCATCCACCACAGCAATAGAAGGGTCTAGAATTGGACCACAGAGCATGACAAACCTCCATCCTAACTTGGGACTGTCCAACCACTAATTTGTATCATGTGTCTGACATGCAGAAGTCATCTCCTCTCGAAGATTCTCACAACATTCAGAACAAAATATATGACTTCTTTTACCTGAGACAAATAAGAGTTTGGTGCTTTGATTGTTGATTCTGCAGAAATTCACGCTGTTTCTCAGTCCTCTGCTTCTTGTTATCTCTTTTTTTACATGTAACCACCATGTTTGTTTTGACCCAAACGGAGCATGCATCTCTCTGATTGGTTAATCTGCCTGTCAATCTTTGTAAAGTTTTATCAAAGCAACTGCACCATAATTGCACCGATTCAAATTGCAATTTCTGTAACATACACCAGGGCAGCACTACACTACTACACTACAACTTTTACAACAACACAACTATACCACTACTTTACTACAGCAACATTACACCATACATAACTGTAACAGTCACCACAGCAAAACTGTAACATCTACTACAGTTACTACAGCATAAACCATGTAATTTTTTAGGTTAACATAATAAGAAAGAAATTGGATTGTTCAAATCAGATTTACTACAGAAATGAGTTAATAATCAGATTTTGGTGTACATGTAAAGGTAGTCAGTGTTCTGTTCAAAGTCATTAAACATACGCCACAGACACTCCAGTCAAAGGGAGCTCACCACTCCCCTCTGACCAGCGCACATCTGCACTGCTCATCTTCAGCGGAGTTAGCACCGTTACTTCAAAATAATCAACTAGAACCTCAACTAGAACTACAAAGCAGAGGAAACTAGTACTCCTATTTGGAAGATACATTAACTAACGCACAAAACCGAGTATAGAACGCAAAATGAGACAAACTAAATCATATCTGAAGGAGTGGTGCAAGAAACACAAATGTTCAAATCATTTCATATTGTCAACATAAAGCTTTTGTCACTTGTAGACTTACTCACAGTGGGAAGAGTTATCAGAACCTTTACTCAAGTATAAGTACTTTGACACAGTCAAACATACTACTCAACTATTATTATAGAGCAATGCTGCAGTTCGTTCATCCAGTAATATATTGTAAGACACAGCTGATGTAGAACCATGAAAAGCTTAGAACCAATAGCAGCTTTTTCAGTACACTCTATAGACTAAAATGTGTTTTGAAGAAAGTGTGGTAGTGAGAAGGATTGGAGGGGGGTCCAGTGGCGAAGTGCAGGGGCTGGGGGCATTTGGGGCTGGCTGGGGGGTAGCTCAGCAGCTGTTAGCGTTTCAGAAAAGATTAGCACCAGGTTCAACTGTAAACAATGAGCTCATTCTGCACAGAGCAACACTCCACATCTGTTTAGAACAAGAAGTCTTATTCAGGGCCCCCTCTGAGGCAACCCACAGCCACTCAACACAGCAACACAGGGACCGGCCAACTGTGAGGCACTCAGAGCCCACTCCACACAGCAAAACAGGGACCGGCCAACTGTGAGGTACCCACAGCCACTCCACACAGGAAAACAGGGACCGGCCAACTGTGAGGCACCCACAGCCACTCCACACAGCAAAACAGAGCTGGACACCCTGAACAAAGAGCAGAGAAGGACCAGCCAACTGTGAGGCACTCACACCCCAGCACAGACTAGGGAGAGACAAACCCATTCATTACATGCATACGTACACCAGGAAATTGTACAGGGATAGTCTCTCAGGATACTCTAGCTTCTTGGGTTTTTGTTCCTGAAAAACCCTCCTCCCTTTGTGGAGTCAAGCACAGGGCTGCTCTCCATTTCTATGGAGACTTGATGTCATACACCTTCCATTTAATTTAGCAAATCAATTTATGAAGTAGTTCATTGCACTGCTGCTCTATTTAACAGTCAAATGAGCTGCACGTCTGTGACCCCAGGAAAGTCAGCACTAGACCATGTGGACTTCTGACTACATCTGTCTGCACAGAGCTGCTGTTAAGTGCGGATGGTAAGTGTATATCTTTCTGTATATCATTTTGACTTTGTTTGAGGTGATAATACATATCATAGTTTAAAGATGCTATATTGCACAAAATATTCTTGTGAGCTTTAAGCCATGTCAAAATGTTGTTACTTCATCAAAAACATACCCAGAGTTGTGTTTTGCTTCATTCACACATGTTTGAGTAATCTTTTATTATTAATCTGTCTACATCTGCAGATGAAAATGCACCTTCTGTGTTGAGTTTTCAAGTTAACAACTACCTTTAACCTTTAGTTCAGTAGCAATTGGCAATTCCACGGCTGAAGTCATCCAAATGATTCTAGTGAAGGTGTATGGAGATTAAAAATACAGTGGAGCACTTCCCTGTATTCTCACATGATATCACAAGGTGGAACAGAGTTTGAGAGAAGAACTCAGCCTAAATATGCAGGGTTTGTGTGTTAAACATGAGTGAATGAAACAAAACGCGTGATGTCATGTGGTAATACAGGAAGTGCTCCATTGTGTTTTTTAACTCCATACACCTTTAGTAGAATCATTTGGTCAATTCCAGCCCAGGAATTGCCGATCTCTACTGAACCAAAGGTAAAAGATAGCTGTTAACTACCACTTCATGACATAACAAGGAACAGAACATTCTAAACTTTGGAGATATAGACAGACTAATTTATAAAGGGTTACTCAAACATGTGTGAATGTAACAAAACACAACTCCAGGTATGTTTTTGGTGAGGTAACAACATTTTAATGAGGCTTAAAACTCACAATAGTTGATTTGGAATAATATAGGACCTTTAAATCAACATTTTGTAAAGCCCAGCTGATTTTACAAAAACTGAATAGAAATAATGGTGGTTGTGGTAGTGCTGTTGTGCATTAAAGCCTGTATATGCTAATAATCAGATATCTTCCCCCAAACCGTGAGTGCGTCCTTGTGATGCTCAGACCTCCAGTGCCCCAGCCCCTCTCCAGCCCTGAGCCCATCAGAGAGGCCCCAGCGGAGAGAATGCAGCCCAGCACATACAGCTGTTGAGTGGGGCTTTCATCGTGCTTTCACAGGGTGCAGCTGGAGGGACTATTGCGCTCTTTTGTTTTAGCTCTTTAGACTATTTGGACCTGACAAAATGAATAGAACAGTACATGTAATTCTCTCAAAACACAAAACTCAGATAATATTATTTTGCAATCCACCAGAACAATGTATGAAAGTGCCTTGCAAGTGTAACAGTTTTGCAGAAGTATTGCAAAAAAAATGCATGGAGTTTAAAATTTGTGCAGTGTTTACTATAGATTCTGGGGAGGCTACGGTGGCACAAGATTTTAATAATTTCATCTTATATGATTTGTGGAGCAGAAATTATGTTTATTGACTATATTTAGGGGCGACAGTAGCTCAGAGTGTTTGTCCACTGATCCGAAGGTTGGTGGTTCAAATCCCGCTCTCGACATAAACATCATTGGTTGAACGGTCAGATCCACTGACCCACAGGTTGGCAGTGCTCCCACAGATGAATGCTGTCATTGTGTCCTTGGACAAGACACTTAACTCCCTCACCACTGGTGTCTGCGTACACTAGTGTGTGAATGTGTGTGTGAATGGGTGAGTGGTTCCTTGATGTAAAATAAAAATGTGACCATTTACCTTTTAGTCTTAAAGCAGTACTTTTTTACCCAGTATAGTTACTTTTAAATGTTTATGATAAGTGATTTTGTGAGATCTCCTGTCCAGGTTGTTTTTAGACTATGAGGGAGAACTTTAGACTAAGGGGGGGACCATATTCTCCCCTATTAATGGGAAACACTGTGTATCACCTTATACACCTATCACAAATTGGTTTATCATTTTATTTTCTTCTTGCTTCATGCCAAAAAATACCCTGAGTCTAGTGTGGGGTCGCCTCTCCCCAGACCTGACATGCAACTAGGCCTGGTTGGGTCACCTGCTTGTTTGGCATAAGACAGATAAGTTAAATGCCATACTGAGGAATATTCCATGCAAAGGAATAACATCTCAATGAAGATATGCAATTTACTCTCCACCATAATTAAACTCAATTTTCCAAATAAGCATATCCTCAAAACAATTGCAGTTTTTCTTGAATTATTATCAGGTGGAAAAGGGCTATATAAAAATGTGACTGCACAGATGCACAAAGCCTGACTCAGAATGAGATCTGGGATGTGGTTAGCCCGAGCTGCGGTGGCTGCCATCTTGGTTAAACCCTGTCTGTTTGAACTGGGGCTTCTTCACCACACCTTTCCTCTTCTCAGTAGTGCTTTGAGAGGGGGGACTACGCCAGACTCTATGGGAGATGTTTAAGATGGTGTAAGATAACGGCTGTAAAAAGAGACACTTACCTGAAAAGAATCAGCCACAGAGCCAAGAACATGCAAAAGAAAGAGAGAGAGGGGCAACATTAGTCCACTGTCCGCATATTAACTAGTTTATTTTTCACATAGCAACTTATTCAAATTGGTAATAGACACTCAGTTACACTAACTACTTTTTATTTGACAGTTCTCAGTACTCTGACTATGCATTGTCCAGTTATAGTCTGATTTCTCCAGATAGACCACTCTTATACACCCTGTACCAGATTTTTCCCTATGTATTTGAGCAAAATGTGTCTTGCTCCAGTACATATACATTGTATAAGCAGCTCTTGAGGTCCAATGAGTTAGCTGTGTGGTGTCTGCATTCAAGTATGATATGTTTTATTTGCCCATAACCAGGAAGTGCACAGTAGCATACTAGTTGCGATGGCAAAACTCCACTCTTGTCTCTGAAAGTTGTGAAAGGCGCTCATAAACTCATATCGGTGAGTAATTAGGACGCTCAGAATGTATAAGGTAAGTGAGGAATAACTTTGGACCACTGCAAAATGAACTGTTTTTTTAATGTTTGTGTAAAAATCAGGCCTTTAGTGTTCAGGACAAAAGCCAAATGACTGGGCATCAGGACTGAAAGACACACTATCAAATACCATCAGAGCTTTCACTTTGTTGCAATCAACATAGTCACTGGCAACATATGACCTAGCCCAATCACAGTTATGCTAATTTAACCGTGTACAGCACAATAAACAGAACAATGTTGCAATAGTTTTACTTTCACTTTTAAAAGCAGTAGGTCAAAACCATGAAATAGCTGCCAAGTTTCATCACAAATACCAAATACCATATTCTCTTGGCTATGTCTTGCCCAGTGCAGCTGAATGCCTCTCCTTGTACAGTCCGATGTGCATAGTTGTGCTACTCGGATAACAAATCAGAGCACACCATTCACATGCAGTTTGGAAAATCCTGTTATAATCCAAATAAACGGTGAGTGAGGCCTCTGAGGGTGGGTGTGAGATGGACCCCAGCTTTACCCATGATACCAGATGACGCATTAATGTCTCAATGCTAATGATGCTAATGATGCTAATGATACTAATTATGAGTCCACTTCTCCATGTGACATCCAAAGCCCTGCCTCTGCGCGCCTGCTTAAGGGGGTGATGAAAGCGCTAACTAAACAATAGGACAGGCTTGGGTTGACTTTCACATGTCGGCTAATCACATAAGAAGATTGTGGTGGTGGTGGGAGAGGGGGAGTGCTTGGTGTGGGGTTGCCACGGGCAGCAGGGGTCCTACTCACTCTCTCTGAGGAGATTAGCTGAACTCAGGACAAAAGCGCTGTCTAGGAACTCATACCGTTAAAGGGCCCATATTGAGCTTTTTTTCTGATCCATGTAATGTTCCAAAAATGTTTTTTTTTTTTTCATCAAAAACATACCTGTTTAACACACATACCCTGCATATTTAAGCTGAGTTCTTCCCTCAAACAGAAAACACCTGAGCTGATCACGCCTTGTGATGTCATGTGGTAATACAGGAAGTGCTCCAATGTGTTTTAAATGCCATACACCTTCACTAGAATCATTTGGATCATTTCAGACCTGGAATTGCCAATCTCTACTGAACAAAAGGTAAAAGGAGCTGTTAACTTGAGAACTACCGCTTCATGACATCACAAGGTGGACAGAGCATTTTGAGTTTTGGAGATGCAGACAGACTAATAATAAAGGGCTACACAAACATGTGTGAATGAAACAAAAGAAACGCCAGTTATGTTTTTTGAGGAGGTAACAACATTCTAACATGGCTTAAAGTTCACAAGTCAATTTTGCAAAATATAGGACCTTTAAACAGTGTCCACTCTCACTACTTCACAGTGCCTCTCACTATGGCACATTATGAATCACACTTTTACCACACTTCACAACTGTTTTGCATACTGGTCAGTTTTCAAGACTTATAAGCTCATTTCAAGTTCATTTGGTGGCAGTTATAGTACTTGTAATGGTGGGGTATATGCTATCTTGTAACAAAATAAACAGTTCTGGCTAGTACAGCAATTTAAACAGTCACACGGCGCAGACCTGCCAATCATCTCACTCAAGGGGGAAGCTCTGCTGTCCCTGTCAGAGGAGAAGAGGAGGAGGATGAGAGGAGGGAGGAGGGTGGTGATATGTGGAAGTATGGGTCCTGGGTCCTGGTCACATTTCGGCTCTGAGAAGGATCACACTCTTCCTTTCTCACTCTCTTATCACATCACCCTCCTCCCTCCTCCTCCTTCCTTCTCCTCCACGTTCTCTCCCTCTACCCCCCCTTCCTCCCTCTCTCCTCCCTTCTCCTCCCCTTCCCTCGCCCTGCTCTCTCTCCTCCTCCTCTCTCACTCTTCTACCCTTCTCCAACCTCTCTCTTCACATATTCTGCTAAATCGACTTTTCAAAGCTGTTAACCGTGTTATAATTGTTTTTCCTTCTCATTTACCTACTTGAAACTGTATTTTGAGTGATTTGTGCATGTTCCAGGGTCTAACATCCTGCAGCACTGTCATGTTTAAGGCAATGTACCATAAAGGGGCAGGTGGGAATCAGCTCTTAATACCTAAATGGATGATTTGCAATTCTCTAACCCACCAGCAGATCAGCAGACTTGTTTCTTTTCTTAAGTTTATGCACGCGTAACTACCGATCTGTAAATGTGAAACTAAAGTGTGTCTAAAATGACACACACGCATCTGTAAAATTATTTTTGTGCATACACGCCAAATTTCTTCTGGTTGTTCTTCTTCTGGTTGTATTTTCTGAACACAAGGGCTATAGGTCATTACAATACTTCTGAATGGATTCTCTTCCCATAGATCACTACTTTGTACTTCTACTTGAGTAATATTATTTTGAAGTAACCTTACTTTTGGCTACTTCACCCACAGTTTTTACTGGGTAAAATCTCATGTCCCTAAAAGCTGCTATCCTTGTAGTCTATAGCCCTTCAAAGCTGTTCTGAAATGCCTGGGATTCTTGTGTGGTTGGGCCGGCTGCAGACAGAGGAGCAGAGGGCAGCTCACACCGCTCTCACTCACAGGGCTCTAATTGCACCACATGTCTTTTACAGTCTTACAAGTGCTGCTGGCCTAATGGCTGGAGTGACCTGGCCACAGGGGTCAACCAGGGGTCAGGGGCTGGGGTCAGGCAGGGGTCAGAGAGGATACCTGGAAGTAGTACAGTGTGAAAACAAAATGTGTTCTATACAGTCTTTTGAAACTATCCATGGGTCCAGAATGATGAAAAGTTAGGACTGTTGCCATAGCAATTAAAAAGCCAGTACCTGATTCTTCCTATGCATTTGAGCAAACCTTGTCTTGCTCTAGTACGGATATATTGTATAAGCAGCTCTTCAAAATAAGTCCAATGTGTACTGTCTGCATCTAATGATAAAGTGCTTTATTGTCCCAGAATCAGGAAGAGTGCGTTAGCATGCTAGTTGTCCTTAGCTTTACCTTTAGGGCAAAACTCTCCCATTCTCAGAGTCTGAAAAAAGTTTTATTGCCATTGTCATGATAGTATAACTACAGTACGAGCAGAACAACGGTGTCGTCAGAAGGAGGAAGTGGATTTAAACCCTTTGCCGCAGCCTCATCCCATTTCTCACTCTCACAAAGGCTACTGTACATCTGTGCATATTTTAGAACTTAGTGATAGAGAAGTAGAGTTTATCGTCATGGCAACACCAACAAATCCTACAGTATTCTTCAGATACAAGGTAAACCAGTGTGCAGACAACAAATCCCACTACAAGTGGACTGTTCTGTTTGTGAAAAATGTGCAGAAGGTAAAAGCTTTGTGAATTTGTGAACAGGGAAGATGTATGTGCTTTTCTATCAACTGTATGTAAAAGTTTGAATTTTCGACTTGTTCCACTGTTGTGACGCTTTGACCAATCAGATTCAAATAATCCTCATGACATTAGAACAGAACAGAGCTTCAGAGTGCTACACATATGCCCTGAGTCAGGTTACCTTTAAATGCTTTTACAATATTCTCTGGTGCTGTTACTGTTGCAATGTTGATATGGCGTTTAGGTCTACGTGGGGAGGGGTAATTCAACAAGTAAAAGTGTAGGGACTACTTTCTGTACTTGGACAATGACAGTCCCATAACAATCATAAAGTCCCTTCGTTCAGGAGTAAATCTCTGTGCATGGGCGTAGGGATATAATGTTGTGCGGCTCTGCTCTGTTCTGGCTCCGGAGCACATCTGGAAACTGGTTTTCCTGGACGGTCCCCCAACGCACACAGCACTGACGTCAGGCTCATTTCAGGGGCTGATGGGAAGCATGTGAGCGGAGGAAGAAACCGGAGGGGGGGTATAGGAGAGAGGAAAGGAGGGAGTAGAAAAGGAGAGTGGGAGAAGGGGGAAAAGGAGAGGAAAAAAGAGAGTGAAGAAAAGGGGGGGGAGAGGGGGGAGTAGACAAAGATAGAGAAGGAGAAAGGGAAGGAGTTAGAAAGGGAGGAGAGAGAGGGAGGAAAGGAGAGAGGAGAGAGAAGGTGGGGATAGAGAGAGAGAGAGAGTGGGAGATGGGGAAAGGGGGAGCGGCGGGGGAGAAAAGGGGTGAGGGAGGAGAGAGAAAGGGAGATAGGGAGGAAGTGGAAGAGGAGGGAAAGGGAGAGAAGGATAGAGAGGGAAGGGAGTAAAGGGAGAGAGGAGAGAGACTGAGGAAAGGAGAGAGAAGGAGGCAGAGTGGGAAATGGGTAAAGGGGGGAGAGGGAGAGAAAGAAAAGGGGCATAGCAAGGGAGAGGGTGGATTAGAGAAAGAGAGGGGAGAGGGAGAAGAGGAGTGAGGGGAGGGGAAGGGAGAGAGGGTGAGAGAGAGTGAGGCAGACGGAAGGCATGGGGAGGTAGAGAAAGATAGGGAGGGAGAAAAGGAGAGAGGAACAGCGAAAGGATGGAGGTGTGGAAGGGAGAGAGATAGAGGGAGATAGAGAGAGAGCGGGATATGGGCAGAGGAGGGGTGGTCGTATTTGTTGCTGGTGCCAGGCCTGCTCACTTTTTCCAGATCTCCTCTCTCTGTCTCTCTCTCTCTCCCTCTCTCTCCCTCTCTCTTCCCCCGCCCCGCTCTCTTCCTCTCTCTCAGCGTTACCGTTAGAAACACTCTGTTCTCTGGGCTTTGGACCAAACACAGGGCCAGGAAAATAAGTCCTCAGGCAGCGATCACATTATTTCATTTCTCCACTCACTCATTCAAAGATACACCTCATATCATATTGTCTGGCACATCTGCAGAGGCTATAGTGGCAAAATTAATATGTAAATAATTTGGAGAAGATTCTCTTGCAATAATCAGATAAAATTTCTGCAATCTGTCAGTAATGTGCTAAAAATCAAGCCTGTGTTTTTTCCCCATGTATTTGAGCAAATGTGTCTTGCACCAGTACAGATATATTGCAGAGCAGCTCTGGAGGTAAAAAAAAAAAAAAAAAAAATCAGCCGTGTTCTGTCTGCATCTAATTAGAATTTTATTGTCCAATAATTAGGAAGTGTGTGTTAGCATGCTAGTTGTCATTAGCTTTACCATGGCACAAAACTTTGCTCTGGTCTCTGAGAGTTGTGAAAAGCACTAATAAACTCATTTTCTGATAAGAACAACTGTGATACTGCCATAGACTGTATATATAAACCCCATAGCTAACCTGCTAGTCGTCGCGTTCCAAGAAGGAAGTGAGCATGGAAGCGCTCATGGCTCCATCAACTCCAATTCACTTTCCATTGAAAAACTATTTCCCCTCTTCTCTGTAACTGCTGCTGTCAGACTCATCACTTTGGTCTTAAAATGTTCGCATTAACCCGCTCTACATGATCCTGGTGTTTTTATTTGGCTATTTTATCCATAAATCAAGATATGAACATTAACCCCACTAGGGTTAGCAACAGATTTGATAGTGTTGCTAAGCACCCGCCCCCTGTTAAATCAGTGGTGCGGGAATGGGCGTTACCTTCAACACCCTTGCTGCTGATTGGCTCTTTGTTTGCTATGATACTTGCGGTCTAAATTTCAAATATGGAATTCGGCTCCAAATTTGCCTGTACAACTGCTATTCTTCCTTCCTGTCGCTCCCCCTCTCTCTCTTTCCAGCCCTCCATCTTTCTTCCCTCTCTCCCCTTCTTTCCTCACCCCTCCCTCTCAGTTGTTATCTCCTCTCCCTTCCTCTTTCTCCCTCTCTCCCCCCATCTCCCCTCTTTCTCCCTTTCCTCTCTCTTTCACGTCTCGCTGCCTCTCACCCTCTCCAAATCTCTCTCCCTGCTGTCCCTTCCCTATCACTCTCTCTTCTTCTTCTCTCTCCTTTGCTTCCTCTCCCTCTCTCCCCTCTTGTTTTCTCTTCCTAATCTCTTCCCTCTGTCTCTCTCCCTCTCACCCCACCTTTTCTCCCTATCCTCTCTCCTTCTCTCTTACCCCTCTCTCTCCCCCTCTCTCCTCTCCCACCTTCTCTTTCTCTCTCTCTGTCTCTCACTCTCTCTCTCTCCTTCTCACCGAAGCACAAAGCCGGAGCAGGGAAAAGCACTGATTTGTGGAGGAAGTGGGCGTTCCGTGCGACAGGAAGCAGAGGGCCATTCCAAACACAGAGAATGTGTGTAAGTGCAGGCTCACACTACTGGAAGGTTCAGCTATTTTCTAGACTTCTGTGGACTATTGTAAAAACTACGAAACGTTACTAAAACTGTCAATATAGAGGAGGTATTTTACTTCTATGGGGTAATAACTGCTAACACATAATATATGTAGATTTCCATGTTACGTTTTATTGTTTTGACAATGCTGTATTCACCAAAAACAACATATTAACAAAGTCACTCTCCTTATAGAGCGCTATCGCAACACAATCGGCGTACATCCTGCTAATGATGCAGGTTTGTGAAGTTGTAGTGTATTGTTTTGTATCCTGCTTCTGTATAGGATCATATGCTAACTATAAGGAGGGTTCAAATAGTTCCTGAAGAGATCACTAGATTACTCAAATATGCATGGATGACATAGTACCACTTCAGATGATAAGGGAACAATATTGGTAGAAAGTTCCAAAAAGTCAGACTAGAAAACAAAGTGGCAAAAGTGGCAAAATGCCATACTATGAAACATTCAAAGGAATAGAGACAAGCAGGTGGAGCATACCTTCCACCAGTAAAGTTACGCAGTGCACCGACATAAATGTACGTCATCTGTGGCTCTGGCCCTTCCTGGTACATTCTTGGCTGCTTGCTTGCAGAGGCTGTGTGCTGCTGTGTGCGTGCCTGATCATTTCGACTTCTCAGCTTTCTTTTGTGGCAGGTGGCTTCAATATGGTGTTGCACCCCATGAGGGAGCACAAAAACCGAGCAGGAACCAGGCCAAGATGAACCAGCAACCAGGCCAAGAACCGGGCCAAGAACCAGGACAAGAAGAATCAGGGACCAGACCAAGAACCAGGCCAAGAAAAACCAGGAACCAGGCCAACAACCAGGCCAAGAAAAAACAGGCTAAGAAGAACTAGGAACAAGCTAAGAAGCAGGAACAAGGCCAAGAACCAGGTCAAGAACCAGGAACAAGCCGAGAACCAGGAGCCAGTCAGGAATAACTTTGGACCAAACCATTTAAAATGAACTAACTCTGTTTTTCACATTACAACAGTAAAAATCAGGTGCAGCGCCTTTAATGCTAAAAGAGATCACTTGAAAATTATGCACTGGTGTGCAGTCAGGGCAATCAAGGGAAGCAGTGCTGTCCAATAAAATCTAAAATCATCACAAAAGTATAATCAAATAGTTACAAAATATATGCAAATAATTCTGTTTTTCCTTCACTTCTGCTTATTTTAAGCATGGTTGAAGTCACGGTGTCCTCAAGTGCACCCTACTGGCCACTGAGCAGACTGCATCAAGCGCGGGTCAGAATGTCCCATTAACTTGTGTTGTTGTCCTGTACTACGGAGACCATGCTGCCCCACACTCTCTACCTGTGTTTTTACAGCCGGAGAGACCAGCCGGTTGTTTTAGAGGCTTGCGCATGCATACTGGCCTACATTATCAGAGGTATAATACTCCCTACAACGGAGGGGAGACCACATTGAAGGCTATTGCAGCCCTAGTCACTCCATCCCCGGGGCTAGTCTGCAAGTTAGCAGGGGGAGACTGTCTGTTGCTCACTGTGCACTGTAGGTCCATAAGCCCCTTCGTGCTGCGTGGCGATTACCTGGTTTGCGACGCTGCTAATCCGAAAAGCAGCTTGGCGTTCAGAAAGGGCCAGCCACTGTGCCAGGATGCCCTCTCTCCCCCGGCACGAGCCCAGCCCAGAGGAGGGAAACTGGGTCAGTCCATACGGTAGGAAGGCCCCACGCACCACCAGCACAAGAGAGGCTTTGTATGTCACATGTCGCTACCAGCACGCCAAGCCCAGCGATGAGGTGATGTCAGAGGCCCCAGGAGCCGATGGAGCCCTGTGGAATAGGGTTGTCAAAAGTATCAAACATCAGATACTAACCAATACTAAAACTAGTATCAAAACTAGATACTCATTTGAGCAGGTATCGATACTAAAAAAGTCATATTCACAAGACAGAAATGAACCTTTCCTGAAGAACTTTAGAATGATTTTGAGCTGTATCAGAACAAGTATAAGACCATATTGACTAGTATACGCCCATGGACCACTATAGAACCTACCTGGATGATTGAGGGATTACACAGATATAAAGCCACATGGTAATATAAAAGAAAAAGTACTATGATTTAATGCTTAAAATCACATTCTATTGTATGCTGTGTTTTTTATTATCATCATGGTATTGGAATTGGTATTGAGCACCTATAGTTAAACGTTGTGTGTCACAGCCATAGACAATGAGCGCTAATAAGATGAGCATTAACAGCTTGTAATTCATTTCAGTAGACTATATATGGTCATTACTGAGTCTATTAATGTGAAATAAAACTGAAAAAGGATAAACATCACCTCTTTTATGATGTACAAAAGCCACTCGGGAGCAAGCCAACTATTAAAATTTGCAAGAGACATTACCAAAAAAGAAGCCCAAAAATGCTATAAAGAAGCAGACTTGGCAACTATGATGAACCTCTGAAAACAGACTACAATTTCAGGCATGGTACTGTGATACTGGGATCATATTTAGCATTGGACCCTTTATGGAGATTTGGGCACAGTTACAAAATATTCAAAAAGACTTACAAAACTCCATGTTAAAAAACTTGCAGAATTCATGTTAATATAAAGCATATCTGTATCGGTATCAGATTGGTATCAGTATCAGATCAACACTGTAACACAAACTCATTTTACCTGGCATCGAAACACAAATCACTGTTATCCATTCGATACTGTAGGAGGATTCAGCCCTTGCAGCATATCCCAGTGTCTGCATATTAATTAGGGATGGACCGATCCAGCTTCCACCCGATATTAACCAATATTAGTGTAGGGACAGAAAATGGCACTTATTTCCTTAAAACACAGTTAACTTATTACACAAGAAATCCAATTGTTATTTAACTGCTATTTGAATGTTTAAACGGTTTTAAATTTTAGCCACTTGAGACGATCACAGCTTCAAGTTCACATGGAGGTCCCGGGTCAGTAGCATGGTTATTTTGGGGACTCCCTGCTTAGAGGACCCAGTCAGGTCTAACCAAGGATGCCAGGTTTGGAGTGTCGACTTAGCCTGGCCGAGTTTCCCTTTTGGTCAGCGACCAGTATAATAATAATCTTGGTACAGACTTGTCATATTTGAGGCACTGATGAAGACTTGACCCTGATGGAGGTGTGGCCGATCCCTTACCAATATAGAACTTGGGAGACAGATGCTGACATTAAAGGTGCACTATGTACTTTTTCTAGTAGGGCTCCGCCACCTCCCTGTCTCCATGGTAAATGCATTTGAGCAACATTTGTCTTGTTCCAGTACAGGTATATTGTATAACCTGCCCTTGAGGTCAAAATAACTCAGCTGTGTACTGTCTGCATCTACTTATAAAGAATTTTATTGTCTGATAATCAGGAAGTGCGCTTTAGACTGCTAGTTATTATTTGCTTTACTGCCATGGCAAAAATCTGCTCTGGTCTCTGAAAATTGTGAAAAGTGTTTATGAACACATCACGTTGAATAATTAAGATGCTCGGAATGCATAAAGTAAGTGAGTAATAACTTGAGTAATAACTAACCAAACTGTTTAAAATGGACAACTTCTGTTTTTCATTTATTTAAGCCAGTAAAAATCAGGTACAGTGACTTTAATGCTAAAAGTGATCACTTGAAAATGATGCATTCATACTGGGTCTCCTCTCCCCAGATTTGACCGTAATTTGGAATGGGAGCATCACCTGCTTGTTTCCATGGAGACAGATGGTGGACCCTTTACAGGAAAAAGTTTCATAATGCATCTTTATGACAATGTATTGACCAATAAACCAATAGTTTAGTTTTGTTTATATCAGCTGTTGATTTCAAGTATGCAGTAGTAAAACATTTATTATATTACAGACTGGCCTCCCTTACTGTCCGCTTCTGTGTTATAAAAGCAATAGTGATAAGGATTCATTCACCTCTGACTCAGTGGGGGTGAAGTTTGGAAGCACAAATAACAGTACAGTTAAATCCGACCATGCTCACAGCTAAAGTACTGGTTACCCATTACACTAGCATTCGATATGGTTGAAGATTCAGCCTCACTGTAATCCACCATTAGATCTGTATTGTTCCTGTTTGTGTACAAGTATTCTGCAAAGGCTGACAGCTCAGTGATAAAGCACAATTCCACCTTTGACCCAGATGTGTGTGTGTTTGGTTAGATGCACCGGCAGCCGACTATGCGAGATACTGGGGCTGTGTGGGGGGAGGATTGGTGGTGGTGGAAGTGGTGGAGGGGTGGAGGGGGGCATGTATGTGTGCAGCGTGCAGCGGAGGCAGTGAGGCACGTCCTAATGTGTGCGGAGGAACAAGAGAGGCTCCAGCTTCGACTCAGCGAGGCTAGGCACGCAATGTGGAACCGGGTCAGCACTCCAGCACAACAAACTACAGAGAACCACAGCTAACCACCAGAGACAACCACCAGAGAGGATCAGGGTTGACCACGGCTAATTAAAGCTAGCTTGGGCTGACCAAAGCTAACTAAAGCTAACCATAACGACCTGATAGTCATTTTATTAGCAATTATAGCTGCAACTTTTTAGTGGTAAATTGCTAAATTACTAGATGCACCTGAATGTCTCTTATCCCTTGTTCACACTTATTTGGTTCTCTGACTTGCTGTAGACTGGAACAAGAGTGGTTTGACAGGTTTTAGGGCAAAATGATTTGAATTTGGTTGTTTAGCGCACTTGGAGATCTCCGAGCATGTAAACATAACACCTCATTCATAGTTCCCAGGTTTACATGCATTTTGCTAAAACAGTTTAAACTGCACCAGGCCAGTTATCGGGTTTTCCTGGCAATGCATGCTAACATATTGACTGATCACAATACAATAATTCAAAATCTGAACAAAATCGGATCATGGGTTTCAATCATACAAATTGCTCTGAAAATATTATTCCTGGGTTTTCAATTGGCGCACAAGAGTTAAATAATCAAATTCACCATATTCACTAGTGTGTTTGAACAGATAGCACTCTACAAATGGACAGATCTTCTATGGCTGAAGTGGTACACTTTACACCACTGCACTGGTTAGGTCAGGTAACTGTCATAAACAAGTGTCACATGAACATACTTCAGGTCATCAGGGTGGGCTTGGACCTGCTGAAGAGACAATAACCTTGCCTTAGAGAGCTTATGTTATCAGACTGACTGGCTGACCGCTGCTGACCACTCCTTAGTTAACACACCAGAGTCCAGCTGTATGTTTACTAAGCATGTGTGCGTGCGTGTGTGTGCATGTGTGTGTGCATCGTGGTGCTAAAGTCACACATGGCAGAGGCAGTTTAGACTTACTGTGTGGAAATGTGACACGCTCACACGAGAGCTAAAAGTGGCTCTGTACACACACACACACACACCACTCACACACTTTGTAGCTTTCCAGGCTTTGCGGGGACATTGCATTGACTTACATTCATTTCTGGAGACTGATCCCAATAACCATAATGATTACTTAACCTAAATTATCCCATATCTGAACTTTACACTATATAGTTGATCGGATGTTAAAGGATTGTCCTCATGGGGATCTGATTTTTGGTACTGACAAAACATAGTCAGTCCCCTCAATGTGACAATGACAAGCATACATGTATAATGCACATTACATGTTTACTTATATAAACTGTATTTACTTAGGTTACTTATGTTAGTGTGGTAACTTCATACATCTTATATATTTCTAGGGATGCACGATCCGATACTGGTATCGGATATCGGCACTGATGCTGAAAAATTTGCTGAATCGGATATCGGCTTCCAAATATTTATAGTTGTTCTGATGTTACTTGAGAGATAAATAACAGCTTTATGGCATATTTGCGTCAATTTTGTCTTGTTTTATTTTTGTTTAATGGAAATGAATGCTGTTTTCAGTTTAGCTAGTATTGGAATCAGTGTCGGAACTGAAAAAGCTGGATCGGTGCATCCCTACATATTTTATTCATATGTTTAATGAAATTATGCAATCCTTTTTGTGATAAAGTTTATTTTGAGTGGCAGTGTCCAATTCATTTCCCTCATGAATAAGGGACCTACTTAAGTTTGTCTACTCTAGTCTAACACACATACATCCAGTCCTCCTGACTTTAGGACAGGCTCATTATGGGCTGTCATGACTGGGGGCAGTAACTGTGGCCCTGACAAGGACATGTCATGCTGACACTTAGCCTGACTTTAATTAAAGCTGCTCTCAGGAAGTAGACACCTCCCACACCACTGTCTCGTCTGGAGACGCACAGTTGACCCTGAATTGCTCCTGGCAGTAACCTGATCCACCGTCAGCCTCTAAGAATGGGGCTGGAGCTCAGGCCGTGCAGCTTTCACCAGAGCCACTGCTCACACACGTGACCAACATAACATTGGCCTATATCGGAGCTGGGCTACCGTTATACCTTTCGCTTTACAGACTGATTCTTTGTTTACTAACTTCAGATATGACTCGCTGCCTATGTCCAGGGTGTTTGTCATGAACTTCCGTTTGGGCCAAATGAGCAGTGTGAGTAGGACTTTGTACGTCGCACCCAGCCCGCAGCCGTGCATCCACAAAGGCTGTGTTTGTTTAGCGTGCAGCCATAAACTCGGGTTCAGGGAGGACTACTCAGGACACACACACTGTTGCACCAGTGCACAGCTCAAAGTCCAGACTCTAGTCAGTCCATACAGTTCATTCAGACGGAGGCTAATGCTAACTCTGTCCTGAGTCCACACAGTTCATTCAGACTAAGGCTAACACTAACTCTGGCCTGGGTGCACACGGTTCTTTTAGACTGAGGCTAATGCTAGCACTCTCCTCAGTCCACAGGATTCATTCAGGCTGAGACTAATGCTAATGCTAACACTCTCTTTAGTCCTAATGGTTCATTCAGATGGAGGCTAATGCTAACATTGTCCTGAGTCCACACAGTTCATTCAGACTAAGGCTAACACTAACTCTGGCCTGGTTGCACACGGTTCTTTTAGACTGAGGCTAATGCTAACACTGACCTGGGTGTACATGGTTCTTTCAGACTGAGGCTAATGCTAATGCTAACACTTTCCTTAGTCCATACAGTTCATGCAAACTGAAACTTTAAAGAGCTTTAGACTGCAGCTAATGCTAATGTGTAGGATTTGGTAGCACCACACAGTCAGCCACTCGCTAGTGTGATGTGCAGCTATCCATAGGAGGGGTCGACTGCATACTGCTCTTCGTTGTGATGAGATTTATGGCAACGTCAGCTCCAATTGGGCACCGCAGTTTTCTAACGCGGAAGTCAGTGGACTTGTTTCTTTTAATTTTAGATGAATATTGCAATTTAAAATATGCAAATTATTATATAATGGTCCACAGGTGTCATAGATTATAACTATAGAGCAGACACAAGCATAGTAGATCTTTAACTTTGGACAGTGCACTACATTCAAACAGAAGCAAGCGACCAAGCCTTTGAAAACAAAAGCAGCAGCTAGTAATTTGTGTATCGTCGCTGCTAGAAAGATGTGCATATTTTTAATTACTTATTGACCAAAAACAACAGAGCTACAAAAAGGCTAAAAATATTCTGAGCAGTTTCATAAAATAGAGGTGACCTCTATTTTGTGAAACTGCCCAAAATATGCAACCAGCAACTTGCATTGTCCAAAATGATAATGTCAATTAGACCTATGACCCATATAACTCTGATTATGATTTTTATTACTGGTCCAACATACCAACTACTTAAAAATTTGAAACTAAGCCAGTGAATTGGTTTGGTAGACCTAACAGTCCCACTTGCATGTTATCCACAGCCCTAAGCGGGACATATAAACCAATTATAAACTATTATGGGCCAATAGGTCACAGTAGACTTCTAATGCAAGTCAAGGCTTATGTAACTCCAGAGAGGAGCAAACATTAAGTGCAGACATGTCTCTCAGTTATTGTGTACACTTCCTTCCTGTTGCTATGGGTCCTGAGAACAGACACCAGACTGGCACTGCCCCCAGATCCAGGCATACTGTTCCTCTCTGCACACAGCACCAAGCCAGACACTCTACAACAGCGAATCACAGAGCTCCATCAAGAGAAGGAGGAGGGACACATCAGTCATGGGCCAATCAGAGGGTGGCTGTGGCAGACTGAGCCTGACAGACAGTGCATTAGTCATCTGTCTGGACTGCATTGGGCAATTTCCCAAAGTGAATGCAGCTATTATTATTATTATTAGCCGTTTAACTGTGTTTTTGTTTTTTTTTTTTTTGTATGTTTATTTACGTATTTATCAAATTATTATTTTAATGTTTGAACTAATAACACTTAACCAAAGAGATTACATTACAGCTCTGGTGCAAGAGACCGTGGATTGCACTATTTCTGTAATAGAAGTATCAGAGCACGTAGATGGGAAAATATACCGACAGAAGGCTGTGGAATTGAATTGCTGCAACAGTAAAGTATAAGAAAAACAACTATTAAGAAAGGAAGAAAAATACTGAACTACTAAAATAAATATGATGGATAAAACTTGTTTTAGAAGTCTACTGTAAACCATTGGCCCGTGATGTAATTGTTTGTTAAAGATGAGATTTTATATTTCTATGGGGTATTAACTGCTAACACAACAGATCACCATGTTACAGCTTATTGTATTGAAAATGCTATATTCGCCAAAAACAATGTATTAACATGCTTAATAAGTTTTTGTTTTGTTTTTGACACTCTAAGTCCCCCCTCCCTTTGCTCTCTACGCTAAGTCACTCCCCCTTCAGGGTGGAATCACAACACAATTAGCATGCATCCCGCTAATAAAATTACTGCACATCGCTTCAGGTTTGTTTAGTTTAGGCTTTATTTGAAGGGACAATGTATAGAGACATTAAGCTCATAAAAACGGTGATGTTCCACACCAGATTGGAGCTAAACAGCTAGTTTCCACCTGCAGTCCCTGATTTACAGAAATAAATTACACAATGCAATTACATTCAGTCAACAATAAGGACAATTCACACTGCCCACTCTCTGACCCACACATTCTCACACAATGTCACACACGTACAACACCAACACACCTTCATAGGTAGATAGATAGCTTCATCTTATAAAATAGACATTAGCTTACCATTTCTACATTTTGCTATTATGTGAAGTTGTTTTTGTATCCTGCTTTTGTATATTTATGGAAAATTGTGCAGGAGCATATGTGACATAGGCTTGTGGGCTAACAGTAATAACAGTTTCAATAGGGCCCAGGAGAGTGTGCAAAATTACTCAAACATGCATGGATAAAAAAAGAAAAAAAAAAAGAATCTTCAGGCATGATTTTGATGAGGGAACGTTATAACATAGTAGCACGCTTCAAAAAGCTGATTTTGCATAATACCCCCTCTTTAATATGAACCAGAGCTTCTCTGTATTCTAAAGTAACCTACAATGTGCTGGGTGTCTCTGTGCTTTGGGTGTAGCATCTCTGCACTGTAGGTGTAGTGCCTCTGTCTCCCTGTAAGTTAGCAGGATGCAGCTAAAGGCTAATGGACACATTAGCCGGCAGCTCGTCCCTCTGCGGCGATTAGGTGGCTGTGAGGTCATTGTTCTGCTTCTGCTCCCATCTCCATCACACATCCATCAGCTCATTAGAGCCAGAGCCAGGGCAGAACCAAAGGAGCAGAGCAGGGGCAGAGCCAGGACAGAGCCGGAGCAGATCCAGGGCAGAGGCATTGCGCTACACTAAACCCATCTGCCCTGCACTCCTCCACTGTGGGCTTCAGAGTGGTCATACCCTCCATCTGAGCTACTCTCTGAACACACATGTAGAGCAGTCAGGTACTCAAATTTACTGTGGCTAAACTTTTGTTCTGGAATCTCTTTAACAACTGTCCACTGTACTTGCACAAACTGCCCCCCATTACGGATGGGGTATTAAACTTCTCTGGGGTATTTCTTGCTAATACATTACATATTTAAATCACCATGTTATCATTATTGTTTTGAAAATGCCATATTCACCAAAAACAATGTATTAAAATGTGTAATTTGTTTAAATAAACTTGCTCCCTGCACTAAGTCACTCCTCTTTCAGAGTTAACCTGACTCTCACCAGATTGATATGTGTAGCCCTCTGAATTGAATTCTATATCAATCTGGGATGATACGGAACCAAAGATCAGAGCATTCAAATAAATACTTCATGCTAATCGGTGGAAGCGTCACAAGCCGAACAATCCAACTTTTATTAAGTCAGGTTGAGAGAATGGTATAGGTGTCTTACCCATCCACAAATGCACAAAGCACATTCCTCTGCACATTTTTCAAAACCAATTATTTTCTGATAAAATAGGCCGGAGTATGTTTGTAGGTGTCACCATGTTTGTTTTGTTCATTCGGTGCTGGCATCCGCCCAAACTACCCTGCTGCCCTGTGATTGGTCAGTCTGGACCTATCACAAGTGAACATTCCAGCCCAAGTCTAACAAGATTTGTATATTTATGGAGAATGGCTGTGCAGAAGCTTAACTAATGTAGGCTTGTGGGCTGAGCTTTGGATAGGATCGTACTGCAATCATAAGGAGGGTTTGAATGGTGCCCGGGAGAGATTGTAAAATTACTCAAACATAATGGCTGACATATAGTACCACCTGAGATATGTTTTGACAACATTATAATATGGTAGAAAATTCCATTTTGCATAACACCCCTTCTTTAAATAAACCAATATAATGTCATTGTAAAGTTAAATTTGAGATGCAAAATCCAACATGCAATAAGCCAGCATTTACCCCCAGGTCCTTCTAAAGTAAGTCAGTCTATAATCAAAGTCCTAAACCAGGGTGCTGAGAAAATCTGTGTTAAATGAAAATAATTTGACAGGCCCTGGGCTGAGCGTACCATGATACAGACAGACAGATAGATAGATGGATAGACAGATAGATAGACTGATAGAGAGATAGGGAGCAGTCTGAGCTCATCAATCTGCAGGAAGTGGAAGCTGATGTTTCACACTTCCTGACTCCTGTGCACCTCCACGGCAGCAGGTATTTATCACGGTGTGGAGACTCAAATCTGTACACACACTCACATCATGAGGACCTGCCTCTCTTATGAGGGCAAAAAAACAATTATTAGATCAACAACATGGTTTAAAGTTCAGATATGGGTTAAAATTGGTTAAGGTTTAGGTTAAAGGTGTACTGTGTAACTTTTACGGTATGTGTTTAGGGGACATGTTATTGTCAGTGAACTTGTTTCATTTATCAAGTCGTTTTAGATGAATACCGCAATTTAAAATGGCCAAACTATAACACAATGGTCCACGAGTGTCATAGATTATAACTGTATAGCAGAGACAAGCACAATATGCCTTCTTTAATGAATAATGAGTGAATACATCTGAGCCAATCTGAGATTTTATTATTACAAATTGTAAAATCAATCAACCCTGACATCCAAACCCAGATGCACTACTGTTCCATTCATTGTGCTCCTCTCCTACAATGTAAACAGGAAGCACTGTGGAAGCCCTCTGCACAAAGCCATTACTCAACACACTCCCCCCCAGAGAAAGAAAGAAGGGGGGACAGATGGGGGAGGGGGGATGACTCAGGCCTTCAGGACACAGCTGATTACCTCCCACCAGCCCTGACCCTAGAGACCACCCCTCCCCCCCGTCACATACACATACAGACACAACAAAGGCCAGTCCAAAGACCCCCCCACTACACGTCCAAGATTTTGAATTCTGCACAAATAAATGATACAAGAATCCAACTTCAGAGGAGATTACATTAGCTCCCATGATACAGCGTTTGGGATGTGAGGATAACAATAATGAGCATTCAAATTAAGGATGTGCAATTAATGATTCAGTCATGTATTATGGTCAATGGAGAGGTCAACAGCCAATCTTCTGTCAGTAAAAGCATGTGGAGCAGAGTGCAAACTTTTTCAGGTTAAAAAAGTATATATTGTTTATGTTGAAATTAAAGGGTATATTGGGAATAAAGCAAACCATAGCGGTGTGTGCTCTCAAAAGTGCTGTGTGTGTGTAGTTTAGTGGTCCTATTTTACACAAAATTGACTCTTGTGAGTCTTTAATGACAGCATTCATCTGTGAGCTTTAAGCCATGTTGTTACCTCCTCAAAAACCCACAGTTGTGTTTTGTTTCACTCACACGTTTGAGTAATTTTTTACTATAAGTCTGTCTGATCTCCGAAACAACATTATAGCACAGATCAGAAAATAGCATATTATAGGCCCCTTTAAAGTGTCTTCTGTGAAATGTAAAAGTGTGTGAGTGGGTGACTTAACAAACACCATGCTTGTTACAATCAACATGAGGATTTTTTCTTACCTGGCCAACCAGAACCATACACTTTGACAAAACTTTACAAAGACGATTTCAGGTTAAATAATGATATATTTTGCTCTGAATGTTACGAGAAGATGTCTTCTGCATTTCAGAGACACGTGATACAAATTAGCAGCTGCAGTTGGACTGTCCCAAGTTAGGACGGAGGTTTGTCACGCTTTATGGTCCAATTCCAGACCCTTCTGGATTCTAACAGAACGAAAGGTCTGGCTGCTCAGACAAGATTTTTCCCCTAATTCAAATAGTGAATCTCTAATTCATCTTGAATGTTTTGATGATAACTGCATGAAAATCTGGGCTTTGTTACCTGAATGTCTCTAAATGGAATACTCAAACAACTACAAAACTCTCCATAAATTATTCAAAAAGCCAAACAGTGAAATAGATCACTGTCCTGGCTTTGGTTCTGTGTGTTTGAAAATGAGATTAGGATGTGTATATGGGGCAATGAACATGTCAAAAATTATTTATTAAAGGTGTGTAATGCATTATGTAACATTTCTAGTGGGGGATCTGAAACCTGCTTGTCTCCATGGAGATGCTGATGTGTTGCCTGGAATGTTCCATGGTAGGTCATTCAACTGATCTACCTTGCATTTATGTAATTGCAATTAAGGTTTGTATTGTTCAAAAGACCCTTGGAGACATGCATTCTTACTATGAGCAGGGTCGCCCTTTCACAGAGCTGAACTGCGACCTTGCCTGCTGGTCTCCATGGAGATAGATAAGCTTAATACCAAATTGTGGAACATTACAAGCAAAAGACCCTCCACCAGAAACTTACACAATGAACCTTTAAAGTGTTTTGGCGCTGTAGTTGTTACTATATTAAAACGTCAAACTTGATTTTGATACTAAGGAATAGAATTGATACTCAATACCAATTCAAATACCATGATGATAATAAAAAAACAAAAAACACTCTTTATTTAGACAATAGAAGGTGATTTTCAACATTAAATGGTGGTAATTTCTTTTATATTAGCAGGTGGCCTTATATCTGTGTAATCCCTCATCCGTACAGGTAGGCTTTACAGTGGTCCATGGGTTTATATTAGTCTATTATATACTTGTTCTGATACATCTCAAGATCATTCTAAACCTCTTCAGGAAAGGTTCATTTCTGTCCTGTGAATGTGACTTTTTTAGTATTGCTACCTGCCCAAATGACGATACTAGTTTTAGTATCGATTAGTATAGAAAAATGCATGCACCTATTTGATGCATGCATTCATAGTTAAACTATTCATAGTTTTAGCATGTTAGCTGGACCCCAGACCAGAAATAGCCTGCCTCATTCTTAGTGGAGGCATTATTAGCTATGTGTCTGCTATACTCACTCCATGAGGATTACATCGGCCTGTCTCCTGGTGCTGCTGGATTGACTGAGCTGGAGGTGTGTGTGTGCATGCGTGTGTTTGTGTGCGGGGGAGGAGGGCTTTGTGAGTGGGTGGGGGCGGGGGCAGCACTGGGGAGACGGGCAGATGGATGGAAATGAGTCGGCTCGGAGCTCATGCTAATCTCCTCCTACAGCTGATGGCCCGCTAAAACACACATGCTACACACACACGCTAACACACGCATGCTACACACACACATGTACACACCACCACAGCCTGGATTCCTTCACTCAGCCTCAGGCAAATCACGGCTGAAGCCAAGACTCTACTTTCACTCAAATATCATCATCTTCATTGTGTGGAAACAGCACATTCATTTTTAAGAAACAATTATTATTAAAAAAAGACAAAATTTTTGTTTATATCTACTAGGGTTGTCACAAGTATCAAAAATCTGATACTAATCAATACTAAGACTAGTATCAAAACTAGATACTCATTTGAACATGTATCAACACATTCACAGGAGAGAAATGAATTGAATAGCTTTAGAATGATCTTGAGCTGTATCTTTCACAAGTATAAGACACATAGACTAGTATATGCCCATGGACCACTATGGAACCTACTGGACAACTGAGGGATTACAAAGCTATAAGACCACATGGTAATGTAGAAGTGTTTTGGTTTTTTTTATTATCATCATTATATCGGTATTGAGTATTGAGTCTGTTCCTTAGTATCGTAATCAAGTGTGAAATTTTAGTATTGTGTCAACACCAATATGTACGTATAACTTTGGTTATTGTAAAGTAGAATAATACTTAATAACAGTGGTGGGCCGTGCATTTCACCCTTGGGCCTTCAGTGACATCCCATTTACACATTACAACATCACCTCAGTATAGGCTGGTCAAGCAACACTTAATTTCAGGAGCATTTAAACCCAATAAGCTGCATTGCATTCACAATTAAGCGTAGGAAACTAAGTTCACAGATACTGTCAAAAATTTAAAACAAAATGCGATTTAAAGATGCCAAACAAAATGCCACCAAAAATACGCTATGTGAGCTTAAATAAGTCTGTCCAATAAATTGCGCAATGTCACCGTTTCATAAAAGACACCAACCACGATAACAAAACAAACTATTCTTTGAAAATAAAGTAAACAGATCATTTGCATTTTTTGACAATAGGCTATACAACAGCAAATAACTGAAAATGTGGCGCAGCTGAGATTGAACGAACTTTACTGCAGTTTTAACTGAGGTGACTTCAATGCGCAGCGTTATTAAAATAATAAACTCACTTTTTCATCGTGGAGCTCCGTCTCCGTGGATTCGCAGAGCTACAGGTCCACTCCAGTGTCTCCAGTATTTTTAAACGCACCGTAGCTTGTAAGTGCCCAGCCGTACAACAACAGCACAATCTGCAGCGTGTCTCAGAAGCTTACAACAACATACAATCTGCAACGTTTCTCAGAAACTGTGAGCCACGGGTACCGTTCATAGTTGCTGGGACAGGTTAGCTAACACAGTGGTTGTAGAAAGTATATCTGCAACCAGATCAATTTCTTCTCCTCCTTCCGCCATTATGGGTTAAAATACTGCAATAGCTGTTGGATGTCCGATGTTTAGTTGTGTGATATTCTGGAAACTGCCGCTTTGCCGGCTCGAGCAACTTTTTTAACCAATCACAGGACACGTACATGTCCAGTTCAGCGTATGACCTTCTAGCTGGCCCTGGTTTGCAGAACCGAGATCTGATTGGCTATTAAAACTGACTGACTGACTGACTGACTGACTGTCTGTGTCTACTTACACTGGACGGGGCCTGCTCTGTTTATTCTGAAGGCCCCAGGCAAATGAAATTTACCTGACAACACCAGCTAGCTGAAATATAATTGGATAAAAACTCTACCACAATAAACAACATTGGAAGCCACTCAACTAAGTGGACATAATGTGACCTAAAGAGAACAAAGAATAGATAATATTTTTGTTTGAATATTTATGAAAATAAAATAAATTCACTTTTCTGAGTATGTTTAGGCCAGCAGAGAAGGTCTTGCTGGCCCTGACGGCCCGCCACTGCTTAATAATATAAATAGGTACAGGAATTGGTCGAATTACACTAATGAGACCATCATGAAGCTCATTAAAGATTTTGCATAATATGTCTCCTTTAAAACACCTAATCTATACTACCATCTGTATAAACAGTCTGAGCTGAGAGCAGGGGTTGTTGGGGATGGCTTGCCAGGCTGGAGGTAGCTGAAGCGGGCAGTGTGGTGATGGGTGCCATGTGGGTGATCAATATTTCAGGAAGCTTCTCATTAAAAAAACAGACTGGACCTGCTGCTTGTGTGGACCAAGCATCACCGTCTACACTCAGTGTCTCTCTAACCAGAGATGTCAACATAATTCAGTTAACTGAGAATTTTAGAAGCAAGATGAACTATTAAAATTCAACATATACTGTAAAGAAGTCAACCTAAATGTAATGTGCTTTTTATCTGGCATAATTTTGACTTTCTCATTCAGAAAGTTTTATTCCATAAAGCTGGTCACATACTTGAGGAATAGTGATTTGATTTTGTGAATGTAAGTGAGATGCACTATTTAACTTTTTCAAGGAAGATATGTATGTATGATCTGCTAAACACAAAAATCTTTAGAATGGTAAATGGTCACGTTTATATAGACACAAAGTGCTTTACATCTGTGAACACACACGTTCAAATACCAGTGCCATACACAGACACTAGGGGCAAGGTGGGTTAAGTGTCTTGCCCAAGGACAAAATGACAGCATTCATCTGTGAGAAACGCACCACCAACGTGTGAGTCAGTGGACTGCTCAAACCAATGATGTTAATGTCAAGAGCGAGATTCAAACCACCAACCTTTGCATTAGTGGACAATCGCTCTACCAACTGACCTACTGTTGCCCCTTAGAAAATATCTGTAATAGTTGTGTCACAATAAAAAAAAAAAGTTAAACTCGATTTTGACATAAGTAAAAGCGTGATATTGCTAGTGATAGTGATTTTAATACCACAATGATAATAAAAATACACTTTTTTCTAAAAAATAGAATGTAATTTCCAACACAAAATAAAACTATTTCATTTAAAGAGGGGGTATAATGTAAAATCAATAATGTTATCACATTGTTATAACATTGTTCCCTCATCAGAAACATCCCTTGTTTTTATGTGTCATCATGCATGTGTAAGTAATTTAGCCATGTCTCCCGGGCCCTATTCGAACCCTCGTTAAGGTTGGCTGTAAGATTTTGTCCTACATCACTCATGCTCCCCAAGATATTTCTCCATAAATATTCAAAAGCATGATCCAAAACAATACACTACAGCTTTACACACCTGATATGAAGTGCAGTAGTATCATTTATGGGTGTATACTAATCTACCAATTGTAATGTGATAGCGCTGTGAAGGGGGAGTGACTTTTGACTCAGAGTGTCAAAATCGAAAGTGAAACATATTAATACATTGTTTTCGGCGAATTTACCATTTTCAAAACGATAAAAGGTACCATGGTGATCTAAATATGTTCTAGCAGTTAATACCCCATAGAAGTAACCCCTCTTTAACATTACCATTTGGTTTTGTAGTAGTTCTGATTTAATTCTAGCTTTACTATCAATTAGTATCTGGGTATTGATAACCCTTTCTCTATAGTAGGATTAATACCTACCAGACCCAGAGGAGACAAAACAATAGTTAACTTACAAGACAGATAAGTACCATTTTCACAATATTGTACTTGTCTCGCCTTATACCTCCAGTAAAACCTGTCACTTTTCTTAGAGAGGAGAGTATTGACACACAGCCCTTCAGTTCATTTTGTAGTGAAGTGCAGTGCAGTAGGCTCTGACCGTGTGGGGCTCAGATACCTACAGCAGGACACAAGCCTCCTCCCTCTATGCAGTTTTCGCAGTTATACAGGTCATATACTCTTTAAGATTTAAATGTCACTACAAACGTGTTCTGAAATGCCCCTGCATGTCAGATGCCCTCCCTGTTTGCCTCCCTGGGTCTTATTCTGTGTAAAAACTGCTAACCCTATAGTTTAGACCTCTACAAACCTGTTCTGAAATGCTCTCTCTGATGTGAATGCTCCTCCTGGACATATGATTGAAATGTGCACTGTAACTGAATATTGGTTATATATGTATAATAAATTGCAAATCTAATTGCAGCAACTCTCTAATGATTTTCCCAAAAATGTTCAGTCTAGAAAACACCAAGCTAAAGAATGGTAACATGCATTTGATATGACTTTTGTAGGAATAAAACAAAACCTGAAAAGCATAAACTTCCAGGGCCCATGGTATACCCTTGAAGCCCATGTCCCCAGGCTGGCTGCAGGCCGCTGGGCAGGGGAACAGAGCGGGGCTGCAGAGGTGAGCTCACTCACACTTAACACTGACACAACAGAACGCCAATAGTCCACATTGATCTGAGACACAGCAGGCAGGGCTCCTCCAGACTGACAGTCAGGCATAGGAATCTGGGAGAGGGGCAAGGGTGAGTGATACTGACAAAAATTAAAGTGCATATGACAGGTTTTTATGACTCTCAAATGTTTACTTAAGGCACCCGTATTACGTGATTTTCTAATCTATGTTATAATGTTTCCTCATTAAAACATGCCTGGAGTTGTGCTTTGTTTCATTCACACATGTTTAACACACAAACCCTGCATATTTAGGCCATGGTATTTTCTCAAACTTAAAACACTTCACCACCTTTAGATGTCAGGCCGTAATACAGGAAGTGCTCCATTGTGTTTTTAAACTCCATACACCTTCACTAGAATCACCTGGAATTGCCAATCTTTACTGAACTAAAGGTATAAGGAAGTTGTTAAAATGAAAACTACTGCTTCATGATATCACAAGGTGGAACAGAGCATTTTGAGCTTTGGAGATGTAGACGGACTAATAATAAAGGGTTACTCAAACATGTGTGAATGAAACAAAACACAACTCTAGGTAAGTTTTTTAAGGAGGTAACAATGTTCTAACATGGCTTAAACATTACAAGAGTCAATTTGCGAAATATAGGACCTTTAATATAGATATGGTCCTGAATATTCGATTTGGCCTTGACACCCGATCTTATCATCACCATACTCGCCCAACCAGCCCTGGCCACCCGTGACCTCTCCTACTCTCCCTCTATCCCCACACTGCTAACCATCTCCAGGCTCATTTTTTTCACGCAGCCTCTGTGGAAATCCCATGCACCGTGCTTCTCCAACCGTGATGCCACCCACGCAGTCTAACAGCACAGCCCCTCCCCCACCCTCCCTCTCTCTCTCGGTGCCAGACGTGCACGAGGAGCTGCCAGACTGCGCACGAGTGAGGAGGAAGTGCAGCCGGGCCACTTCCTGCGCGTGCTCTAGCAGTCAGACGCTAGCTAACACTTCATGAATATTCACAGCTCATGAGTGCTCTCGGTCTCTCACTTTCAGAGTGTCCTCCCTCCAAAGTGCTTACAGAGCCCAGCTACGCAGCTTCAAGTTTGACCCTACTCTTCCACTCTGCAACCTTGTCAAAACTAAATGTCCCTGTGTCTTCACGGGCCCTTATTGTGTGTAAAAGCTGCTAACCCTGTAGTTTAGACCTCTACAAACATGTTCTAAAATCCATATGAATGCAGATGGGATGCACTAGGAGTGTGGAAATTAGGGCAAAGTGAGTGGACTTTAAAAATAAGGAGGAGCATTCCCTGGAGAAGTAGGATACCACTTCATGACATCAATAGGAAGAACAGCATGTTTTCAGTGAAACAAAACAAAACTCCAGTATGTTTTTCAGTTAAAAGCTTAATAAGATAATTGCCCTTTAAAGGTTCACCATGTAGCTTTTTTGAGGGAGGGTCTGCCACCTACTTGTCTCCAAACTTATGAATCTCCATGGAGACAAGCTTGTAACATCACATGTCTCACTGTAAAATGCATGGCTTTCAAGTTTGTTTGTTTTTTAGTCAACATCTGAATACATCTGTAATTGAACATGCAAGAAAGATTAATGTCATACTGAGTAACATTCCAGACAAACCAACAACATATGCAAGGAGACAAGGAAGTGACTAACTCCCAACCAGACAAGTTACTTGGTGCCCCTTTAACTGATACTTTGCAGTGACATCATACTGGGGGTGTTCTACATGTATCTCTATGGTGAAATGTTCAGCAGTTACCATTGTGATGCATGCATTAGCAAACACAGTCAAAAAAAAAAAAAACCAAGAAGAAAATTCAGGAAAAAATATAAAATGAATTTAAACTGTTGGCTAATGCTAGCTAGCTTGGGACTGTAATGTATGTGTAAGAGTATGTGTCCCTCACCTGCTCTTAAACCAGTTCTTTCTGGTCAGATTGTGTTGAATAAAGCTCAAATTAAAGTCAAACAAGCCTCAGATAGAGCAGTGCTTACAGTTAGCATCACATCTCTAGGGAATGTTGATGACATCAGTTGCAAAGTATCAATATGTGAAATTTGAGACTGTTTTTTCTCCTCCTCCACTCTGCCTGAGAGAGGAGTAGCCTGGAAAAGTAGGCGGTCCTGGGAGAACTCTTGGACTGGGCTCTTGTAAAAATAGAAGAATGAAGGACCCTCGAGATGTGCACACTCCAGAGGAACCAAAGTGTGCACTGAGGGCCAATTCACTCAGAGGGCCTATTCATGCTGAGGGCCCAATCATGCTAAGGGTCTTTCTCCTGGGGAATCCCACCAAGCATAGGCCTAAACAGGGACACTGCTCCTGTGTGGTGGTCCTCAAGAGTGGTACAAACTATCCACCATTTTGCACCCTGTTCTAGTGTTGTCATAGTACTAAAATTTCAAACTTGATTTAGAAACTAAGGAATATCGACTCGATGTATTTATTTATATTTACATGTATATATACACACATACATATATAAATCTATTTTCTTTGGTTTATCTGGGGGCCCAGACTTCCCTCATCACAGACACTTCCTTCAGCTCCTTTGGTGGAACCTCTAGGCATTCCCAGGCCAGCTGAGAGACACAGTCCGTCCAGTGTGTGTGTGTGTGTGTGCATATATATATATATATATACATATATATATATATACCAAGCAGTCGCGTAAAGTAAGTATAAGATCACATTGACTAGTATGTGGTTCAGAGCTAGCTGTTTAGTCCTACATAGTCCTTTTGTGATCCAAAGGTTGCCCTGACAGCCAACCCCCTCCCCACACTCAGCACCAAGGAAGTACAACTTTAGTCCACTAAACATTCTAAAGACAGGCACTGTGCATTGATTATTAGATTAAAGGGGGCAGGGCTTGGTGCCGTCAAATGCTCTCAAAGTAATTCACTATCTCCATGATCTGAACCAAAATGCATTCATAAAACCACAAGCTCACTGGGGTTCATACAAAAACAACTACACAAAGAAGTACTGTAGTATTTGGCATATTTGCATGTAAAAAGTACTCCTAACTTACACTATGCCTGCTATTTTATGTTGTAGTCCTTCTCAGTCAAATAAATAAAAATAAAATTGGACTCCGGCCAACCATGCATCTAAAATCAGGGAGACAGGATACAGTTCCAGTTTTGTCAACTCATATTTGTTAAGTTTTGTCCAGTCTACATTAGGGCTAAACTGG
The DNA here is from genome assembly GCA_000787095.1 of Periophthalmodon schlosseri. Lineage (NCBI taxonomy): Eukaryota > Metazoa > Chordata > Actinopteri > Gobiiformes > Gobiidae > Periophthalmodon > Periophthalmodon schlosseri. Next base: position 40,697 of record KN484968.1, read on the forward strand.
GCTCAATTAAGGGCTAAACTATGACCAATGGGTGCAGGGAGAGAGGTATACGCATAAGATGTGGGTGGCTTAGGTAAGGTGTGGGTAAGGTGTGGGTGACATGGGTGAGGTGTGGGTGAAGGGGTGAGGTAACACGGGTGCAGCGGGAGGGGCTGTGAGTTGAATGCGTCCCTTTGTTGACATCATATTCTGTTTACACCACAATACTTCCAGCACTGCCTCATCAGCTCCATTCATGTGGAACAGTTCATGCAAATGGCCCAGGGCTTTTACAGAGGGGTGGGCTTGGGCCAGGACACTGCCTTTGTGCAACTAACAACCAATCTGCAACCAACAACCTGCAACCAAGCCAACTGACAACCAACCTAAACAACAACTTGCAACCAACCCAACTGACAACCAACCCAACCAACAACTTGCAACCAACCCAATCAACAATCTGCAATCCACAGGCAAAACAGCTAACAATCAACAACCCACAACCAACCCAACTGACAACCTGCAACCAACCCAGCCACCAACCCAGGAACCAAGCTACTGTGTCCAAGTATATCCTCTCATGGATGAATTCACACAATGGGAAAAATGCCTTGTTCATAAGACAATCCCTGCTCTAGTCATTGACCTGAGTGACAAAATATTAGGTTGTGTTTATAATGCAGAAATTAATGTGTTTAGCTCAAGTTTGAGTGTCACAGACATGACATGGGCTTTGAGTCTGTTCATAATCCATAAGTCTAATGTGTGTCTACTGTATGGCCAACAAGTAGGCTGTTCCAGTAATAATATAAACCAACAATCTATGCAAAAGAGAGGAGCCCTTCTCTCAGAATGCCCTTCTTCCCCGCGGTCACAAGCCATTTGCTAACAGACATATTTACAGGACGGGGCAATAAAAGCACTGGAGAGTGATGACTTTAGGGCCCAGGGGTGCGCCCTTGTCACTACTGGAGGAGCTCTAATTAACAACAATATGGCACCAATCAACAAACAGTTAGATGTGTCACTGACCGGGCTCTGACACCGCGCTTATCTGCTGTTTACGGTTAATCATTCCACACGTGTTTTACAGCGGCTGATCTGATCACATTAGCGGAGCGATGAGCGGAGTGACGGCCTAAGTTTGGGACCGTTTTACTCTGAAAGCACCATCACACACAAGCTGGAGCCAGACCCGGGCTGAGCGCAGCCACGTGACTGGTCTCCACAGCTCTGTTCACCCCCGCACGCGCGCGCACACACACACACACACACACACACACACACACACATATACACAGACACACAGAGACGCACACACACACACACCACACACACACACACACACACACACACACACACATATACACAGACACACAGTGACGCACGCACACACACACACACGTACATGAGCGCAGCCCACACTCACCCTGGAGCAGAGCTTCCTATTGTACTTGTTGGTGAAGTCGAACTTCTCTTTGAGCTCATCCAGGCGCTGCTCCAGGCGGGCCTTCTCCTCCTTGGCGGTGTAGTCCTGCCCCAGGAGGACGTAAGCCCTCCAGTTGGCCGAGTCAAAGCCCCAGTGGCAAGTCCTGTTCTCCTGCGCCTTGTGGCTGTGCACCACGAACTTGTGCGTGGGGTACATGAGTCTGCAGTCCATGCACTGGATGCACGCTGCACCCGGGCTGCTGTACAGCTCGGGCACGAACAGGCCCCGGCACTTGCCGAAGCACTCGTGGTACACCTTGAAGCTCTTCTCTGTGATCTCCAGCTCCAGGGAGCCGCTCAGCTCCTTCTTGCAGCGGGGCGGGTAGGTGCCTCCGTAGATGAGGGCGTTACACAGGCGCTCCGAGTCCGTTTTGGTGATAAGGCCGCAGGACGGCGCAGAGAAGGGCAGGATCCCCATGACTTTGAGGATCTCCAGCTGCTCCGCGGTGCAGCGGGAGCAATAGATGTGCAGCTCGTCGCACACGGCGTTGATCTGCTGCAGACTGAAGTCTCGCAGCACCGTGTTAAGGATCTGCGGGAGGCACAGGCGCTTCTCTCCGCCGACCACAAAGCACGAGATGGTCTCGCCCTCCAGCACGGTCTCGCAGCGCTCCGTGGAGCGGTCCGAGGGAATGAAGAGGGGACCGGGCATTACCGGCGGCGGGAGGTGTTGGAGCACCGGATCGGGCTCCTTCCCGTCCTTCTTGAAGAGCAGCTCATGCTGCCAGCGCGCAGAGAAAGCTGCTGGGCCGCCCAGAGAGCTCATGGAGCTGAGGTGGAACTGCTTAAGGGTTTGTTGCAGTCCCGGATGAGGCTGGAAGCTCTGCCGACTCACAGTCTCCATGTTTTCCCGAAAACTTTACGAGGCGATATCCTTCTTCTGGGCAAAGCACAACTATGCGCCCGCGCTCGATCGGGGTAAATCCACGGTGGTTCAAAAGTAACCGAGTTTGCCAAACGCTTCATCAAACACCCAGCATTACTTCCACGAAGCGAGTTTTTGCGAGCACCCGGGGACTAGTGAGTGAACAGTGGCCAGTCGCTCTCTGCGCCTCGCCGACTGTCCATTCCCCCGGCGCCTAATCCGAACATAAAGCCAAAGAAAAGTTCCGCTCGGGAAAAGGTAGTATCCGTATTCCAGGGTGGTGCTTGTTTCGCCGTGGAGCTCCTCAGTCAGCCGTGCCTCGCTCTTCTCTCGACACTGGCTGGGCGTCCGCTAGCAGTCCAACCCGCTCGCACTCTCTCTCTCTCTCTCTCTCTCTCTCTCTCTGTGTGTGTGTGTGTGTGTGTGTGTGCGCGCGCATCTCACGCACGCGCATCTCACGCACGTATTCTATGTGTGTGTGCGCGCGTGCGTCACCGTGTTTGTGTCTGGCTCAGTTACTGAATCTTAGCCAGGAATGTGAGAGCGCGAGTGTGAGTGTGAGGAGAGAGAGAGAGAGAGAGAGAGAGAGAGAGAGAGAGAGAGCGCAGGCAGGGCTCTCCAGGAACCGCCTCCTCCGCCCGCAGCACAACGTAGACACACTGTAAACTACAGCCTGAGCTCCGCCGGGCTAAAAATGGAACGCAACTCGCGCGAAGAGACCTGGTTTATGTGTAATGTTTATGCGTAATGTTTATGCATTAGACTTGTCTGTGTTTGTGTCTGACAATACAGTATGGCATCAACTATGTGCCCATTTTGCAGAGGTGGGTAGAGTAGTAAAAAATTGTACTCATGTAAGAGTAACGTTACTTTAAAATCATATTAGTCAAAAGTACAAAATAGTAGTTCCAGAAATTACCCAAATAAAAGCAAAAAAGTATTTGTACTTCAAATCAAGAAGGAATTGTTTGTCTGAAACCCATGAATAAGTAAATAAGTAAGTAAGTAATTTAAATAGTATCTGTCTGGGCGTAACATCCGATTTAAAATTTAAAATTTGAAGTGAATTTAATCTGAACATTAAATAATGTTCAAACATAAAGCTTTTGTCACTTGTAGACCTACTCACAGTGGAAGTAACTAAAACAGTACTCTTACTTCAATAAAAAGTATTATTCAAGTATGAGTAAGAGTATGCTGCTAGAAAAGTACTCTGAATAGTACTATATCTTTAAAAAGTTACACAGGTAAATGGAATTGAGTACTCCCTACCTCTGCTTATTGAAGTGGTTTTCCTGGACTGTGCTGCTGTGTGGTGGACGCGTCACTGCGGTTTAAACTGTCAGGGTTATTTATGCCGCTGTCCCGTGTTTTTGACACTAGTGAAAGTGGACCACAAGTGCTCCCAGTGCTCCCAACCTAACCCCATCTCAGACCCACTCCCCACACTAGAGTATCCTATTGGTTCAACATGTTCAAATGTGTCTGTGTCTATGCATCTAACACGGCCTTATGTGTGAAGCGTACTGTAGTGTTTACATTCCATCAGAAAAGGGAAGGAACTGACAGTCCAAGCAGGTCAACCGTGTTTGGCCCGTAGTTGTTCCTGTGGCGCCCCCTAGCCATCACGTGCTTCCTCTGCAGCCGTGCGCTGCAGAGCATGGCCACGTTCAGAGAACTTTTACGCATCACTTTTATGCAGTAGGCTTATGTCCATGTCTTGGTATATTTTGATTGTGTTTTTGTAAAATCCAGATTTTTTTATATATATATTTATTTTCTTGCTTTACGAATGGGATGAGATTTTGTTACATTTGTTTGTTTTAGAATAACAAAATATCTATGTAAATGTACAGCTTAACTTTCTGGAGGTGGCACATCACCTGCATGATTCTATGGAAATAGAAAGTTAAAACCACACTTCAGAGCATTTTCCATGGGAATAGATGTGTTTTATGCCATATTATACCCAAAGGAACAACATTTTCATGGAAACAAGCAGAACGAGACCCTCCTCCAAGCCAAATAAGTCAGTTTTGTAGAGATGCAAGCCTGCTCATGGTAAAGACACATGTTTTTCAGTGGACTAAACACAACCAAAATGAAACAAAAAACACAATTTATTTATTTATTTATTTATTTATTTGGATTAAAAGTTACATAGTGTGGATTTAAAAATCTGGTTCAATTCTATCATTTGATTAAAAACTGTAGGCCTACATCTAAATAGGGGCTTGGGTAATGATTTCAGCTTATTTTCTCTAGACCAAAATTTCCCCAAATTAAAACTGAATATGTTAACCCTAGCCCAGTCATATGTTAAACAAATGACTGGGCTTTTTGTGAGGCTTATACTATGCAGGGAAATCAGATCAGTTCAGCTCTCATACACAAATGTATACATTTTCATTGAATAGTCTGAAAAGCATGACAAACATTGTGAATCCTGCTCCTTCAGTTTTGCAGCTATCTCTCGCACACATGCACACTAGTGTTGTCACGATACTAAAATTTCAAACTCGATTTTGATACTAAGGAATAGACTCAATATTCAATACTGATTCTGATACAATGATGACAATAAAAACACTCTTTATTTAGACAATGGAATGTGATTTTCAACATTACATTGTAGTACATTACCATGAGCTGGCACCATGTGAGCTTATATCTGTGTAATCCCTCAGTCATCCAGGTTCCATAGTGGTCCATGATGGTATACTAGCCCATGTGGCCTTATGCTTGTTCTGATACAGCTCAAGATCATTCTAAAGCTATTTAGGAAAGATTCTTTTCTGTCCTGTGAATGTCTCTTTTATAGTATCAATACTTGCTCAGATGAAATACTAGTTTTGATACTAGCCTTAGTATTGATTAGTATCTGATTTTTTATACTTTTGACAAATCTAATGCATGCACACACACACACTTGTAATGCTTTCACCATCTCCTCTGTCAGACTGCTCTGTTCTGTTCTTCCACTCTTCCATGTGTTTTTCCATTGCATAACTTGTGCCAGGCTCCGAGGGTCCTCTGCAAACCGCCTTGAGAAAGGCTGAGAAAGAGCAGCCATGACCCGTGCTTTCCATTCTCACTGTGGATACAATTACACCAGATGGAGTTTGCAATGAGAGGCCTGAAAAGAGCTGACCCATTACGTAAGTGTGGCCTCTGCTCAATGGTTAACACAGAAGATATGGATCCCTTTGTAGAACCATAATAAAACTCATTCATACCTCAGACTTCATATGGGCTGGTTCTGTAGCAGGTCACAGACAGAGGTGAGTAAAGTAGCCAAAAATTGTACTCAAATAAGAGTTACTTTAATATAATATTACTCAAGTAGAAGTAAGTGAAGTGAAGAGTAAAAAATTTAATTGAAAGAGTGACTTAAAGAGTAACTGTCGTGACTTAACATCTTATTTATAATTTGAGGTTAATGTCATTTGAAGGACCAAATATTAAATATTGCACAAAATTCTGTATTTTCAAAAGACTGACACAAAAATGAGAAAAACTAAACCATATCTGAAGGAGTGGTGCAAGAAACACGAACGTTCAAATCATTTCATATTGTCAACAAAAAGCTTTTGTCACTTGTAGACTTACACACTGTAAAACCCGACAAGTTAAGACTACTCCAAAAATTTGATGAAACTGTTTAAGTTAAAAATTTTGAGTACAAAAAATACAGTTTTTGAGTAAACAATCTGTCTGTCTTTAAGTAGTACATACTGTAAATGTTTAAGTAGTTTGTAATTAACATTTTTCATCTTTTTCATCAGAACAAAATTTGTACACAAAACTTAGAGCTTTTTAGTGTCTTTAATGCAAAATGTTTAACTTTTATTACAACCTTTTTTGACCAGTACTGGCTTGACTTTTAGTAATTGTACTAAAATTTTATGTAGTACTCTACATGCATTTGTATTAATACATAAACAAATTGAATCATACACATTTTTTTATTACATTTTTATTATGTAACTTTATAAAGTCAAACTCCAACAATGTGCAGGTACAGTGTAAGATGTACAAACATTGTTTAAAAAGAACAAAATCAATACCCTTGAGTAACCATTCAAATAGGCATCAATACTGCACAAAAATACTTTGGACATTTTCCAGCAGGTAGTGGTCTCATCAGAACTAAGGCCACAATGTTAAAGACTATCATTTTGTTTTGAAGATTAGATTCTATTGCTTATTGCTTATCAAGCCTTTTTTAAATATTGACTTTGAAATGTTTGTATAGTGACAACACTCAGGCAGAGGGAGCATGTCATAGCCTGGCCTGCCAAGGTTACAAACACTGTGTTTCTCCCTGTGTTCCTAATGAAAGCTTAGAACACCTTCACCAGTCAAACAAACTAACTTTTACAACTTCAAATGAATTGTCCACAACATGTGGAAACAAAAACTAAAACTCAAAGTTGTATATGGTGTGGCCAGGTGATAAAATATTCAACAGTGTTCAACAGTCATATTATTAAAGTAAACAGCACCATGTCTATTCAAGGGAAAGGTCATTTTTAAGAGTCAAGACCCTAGGTCTCATCTTTCCATCCTGAAGACCCATCACCACTTTCTGAATGAACTCAAATGTGTTGGCCAACGCTTTTAGATAACTTAAGTGCAATCAATCCAAAAAATATGGCATACCCATCAGCCAGAGACAGAGACAATAACCATGTTGCCCTCAAGGACCACTGCAACTCTTGAAGGACACAAGACTGACATGTCAGTTTCATTGGAGGTTATTGTGAGAACGCCCACAGACAGCTGTTGAGCATTAGCTTCATCAGCTCCCGCAACCTAAACACAGACAAAACAATGTTTTAGCCTAAACTGAACAAACTTGACTATAGCCAGTGAACAGACAATGGCAACATGTCAGAGGGAGGTATGTTCTGGTGTGGGATAAACTGGAGGGGTGTAAGAAACAGGGGAGAGAGGTAAAGAGTAGACAGGGGTGAGGAGACAGGAAGACAAAACCCAGGAGCAGGGGAGAAGAGAAGACACACAAAAAGAAGGAGGGAGAGGAGACAAGGTAGCCTCATTTCCTCCAGGGTAGAACAATCTTCACCTTGGGGGAAAATTGGCAGGCTCTCCTCCTCACCCCTCACCTCCTCTCTACTCACCTCCTCCTCTACTCACCTTGCTCTGCTCCTCTCTCCTCCTCACCACCTCCTCCTTTCTTTTCACTGCATCGTCACCTCTCCTCCTCCTCTCTCCTCCAGAAAGGAGATTCTACCTCCTCCTTTCTGCTCCTTTCTCCTCCTCTCCTTTGTAGGAGAAGTAATATAGTAGTATTTAGTAGTAGTAGTAGTAGTGGTAGTAGTAATATAATACCGAAATGTAAAAACAAGCATCTTTTTTAATCCCCAGAATTTACGCATAAATGTGTAAATGCATTTATTTATTTATTTATTTATTTACACATATATATTTTATTTTTCATTCACCATTTAATTTAATACATTTCAACTTGTATTCTTGTATTTATTTTTTTATTTCCAATTATGTTATTTTTGGTCCTTCATAGTTCCCCTAGGTTCCTGTAAGCACTGAAAGTGTAAATACTCCATCTATCAACAGTAAAGAAAATAGTGTTTTCTAAAACACATTAATTTTTACAGGAGAAGCATCAACTCAAGTTACAGGCCTTCAAATTCAAATTGAATCGTAATTTTATTGAGTCTGAAGTCAACAAAATATTGACTCAAACGCAAAGTCTGACTTGAGTCCAAGTCATGACTTCTAAGTCCACACACCTGGCAGTAAGCCAGTAACTTTTTAAAAAATTAGACACTGCTGGTCAGAATAAATCCCTTTAGATTAAGTATCAAACGTCCATTGACAGTGTATGCAGAAAGACCTCAATCGTTGAGCTGAGACACATCAAACAAAGAAATGGTGCCCACAGATATCACCTCAAATGATCACAAGCACCTTCACATAGTCAGTGCCATCTATGCAGACTTTAGTTGTGCTATAAACTGTTTGGCAAATAGTTCTGGTCCCAATGTGATCCCTTGCCATTTGAGGCAGAGAAGAAACTTTGGCAAAACAGAGTGAATACTTCCATATGAGGCCTGAAAGATGAAGATGCGTTGAGGTGGTACGCCATCATGTACTGATGCCTGGTAGCTAGAGTTTTTAAGACATTCTTAAAGTTTTGCGTGTCATGAATCACCTTTTTCAAATCACAAATGAACTAGACGACCAAACCTCCTGATCAGTTCAGGGTAGTTTTCGATGAAATGATGCTTTGAATTAAGCCTAAAATCTGGGAACACTTCTTTGAGACCCTGTCTATGATCACTTATTTTTGTCCGTAGGAACTGCAAGGAGGCTTCCGTAAACGAGGGAGATAACACTAACTGAGCGATTTCTTTAAAGTCCATTAATATGGCCTAAGCTTCACCTCCTTCTGGGATTCGATTTCCGATCATGAGTGGTAATAAACGCAGAAACTTGGGTATAGTTTGAGGTTCGTCAAGCCTGTCATAATGTTCATATGCAAATGTTTGAATCTTTTTGTCCAAATGGTCAAGGATAAAATACCTTTGTTGTATCATTTTACGAATTTACAGGACCATCTGAACGGTACTATTCCTTCAAACAGGCCGTGCAGTATGTCAAGCGGGAACCCAAAAATTGGATGGAAATACTGTAGCGCTTTCCCTAACCCCACAGTATGCACATGACGGTCCTTGGTTCTCATGCTAAATTGTCCATCAGAAACTTCAGAACTCTGGATATCATCTGATATAGCACAAAACTGACAGACATATGGCCCCCTGAAGGACAGCACAAAACCTACAAGGCCATGAGGACCCAAGTTACCTCCTGATACGCAAAAGACTGTGCCTTTGACACATTGCCCAAATGCTTCAATGAAGATGCCATCTTGTTCAACCTTTTAACAAAGGTGACAACACTGTGTCATAACCACACCTGTGCACATCAGTTACGTTGCATAGCAGAGCTAGCTGTATAACATGATGACTGGATCTATACTGGCTTGGTAAATTACCAAGCAACCAATATATAGTACATAGTTTGTGAATCTTCCTTGATGTGCTCAATGGATTTGCAAGTTCAATATCATCTACATATAAGATAACTGATAACCACAACTCATCAGCAGTAGACAGTAACTGATTTTCTTTGAAGTGTGCTCCATTTTCATGAAATGTGAACATTCCTGGTGACTTTTTTATTTCTCTGATTTTTGTCAAGAAGATCTGTATAACTGAATATTGTCTGAAGCATATGAAGTATTGGAACAAACTGCTGTGTGTGCGCTGACATCCAATGAATACAGAACTGGCATCACAAGTGGGTAGTGACCTCTAACAAAGGTTTTCCTCCTTTTGGTTGCAGACAAGTCTTCACCTTCTGCAGTAGCGGACAAAAACGCATTACTTTTCATGACTGCTTTAGCCAACTGAATGAGGACATCCTTACTAATAAACTGATTGTTCTCTTGCAAAACTGTCTTAACAGTGTCTCCGTTTTAACAATAAAAATATAGTTACCAAGTTGTCAACAATATCTTGTATAGCCCGCTCTGACACATGCACAAACATTAGTCTTTGAATGACTCCTACTTTTGTGAGTATTAAAGGTTGTCTTCACATTAGTGTGGTATTGGCAGTCTTTAAATGGGCAATCCACAGTTTCATTTTGTGCAAGATGTGCCCTCACATGGCTAAGAGTGCTTTGTCATTAAACAGCTGCTTGAATCCAGCAACAGGGCAGACTATCCACATCCCTCTGTATGTGCTTGTGTTAGGTGTATTTTCAGGGCATTTACTCTTTGAAATGTGCATATGCAATCCGGTAAACACAAGGTAATGGACTGCTTGTAGTCGTGCTGCAACTAGTAGTGTTCCATGACTTGAAACCTCTCCAGAAAAAGTACAGCACAAAGTTTGCATGTCCATGCCATTTGATTTTACTGTGGTGCACTGAGGAGTCTCTGAATAAATGCCCTGCTGAGCATTCTTTACAGGCAGTGTGGTTGAAAACTTCAAAAGCAGGTGTTAGCTGCCTTAACCTAAAAAAAAAAAAGACAAAAATTTAGTAAGCAAACCTTTAAAAGCAGTGGTGGAAGGTACAAGTAGTAAAGTACTGTACTTAAGTATAATTTTTAGGTATCTGTAATTTACTTTTAAGTACATTTTACAGTGGATACTTTTTACTTTTACTTCACAACATTTGAGAGCAGGTATCTGTACCATCTAGTCCAGTACATTTTTGTACTGGAAAGTACACTTTTTTACATTTTAATTGGACTTAAAAGTAAAAAAGTACTTTTCATATGATTTGAGGGGACATTTTGACTATGTTTGTGGTAACATCCTGACTACAGTTTTTGAGTTCAAGCTTCGGCTTTGAGCAAACAAAAATAAAAACGGATAAAAAATACAAAATGGATTTGTATTGCAACTGCAACTGTATTGCAACTGACCAAAATATGTATAATTTTTAAATCCATATCAGTACTTTTAACACTTTAACAAATTAACAACACTTGTGTGAAATACTTTTACTTTTTACTCTTAAATTACATTTTTAAACAGATACTTAAATACTTAAATATATACAACAAATAGCCAGAATTACAGTACCCTTTTTCCCAAAACTTTGCTGAACATTGACTTTGACTGAAACAACTAAAATATTATTAAGCTCAGTAGGACTTTTTAATTGTGCACAACTTGAAAGTAAATATAGATGTCGGCTGCTATTTTATATACCCATTTTTATTTCATTTTTCTATTTAATACAAAACCATCTTTGCTCATTTCTGTCTCCAGCCATTTCATTTTCACTCACACCATTATTATTCCTATTGTGAACCGAGTGCCTGGTGCAACCTACTACATTACTTCACCCTCAGGTTTCCCTGTGGACATTTTTGTCCATTTTGCCATTTTTTTTTTTTTTCCAAACTTAGTCGGGCCACTATTTCAATTCAGATAATGCTAAAGACACCAAATTTTGTGGAAAATCCTAATTCATGTTTTGCTACTGCATTGGAACACTCAGAAAAAAAAACAAAAAACAAAAAAACAAAACAACTTACACTTAGGACTCTAAGGACATAAATGTCCACTTACAAAAACAGCTGTAAAATCATCATAGAGTAATATTTTTTCACACTTTTTTGACTAAATCCAAAGATCTA
>KN484970.1:8924-18942 GCA_000787095.1 Periophthalmodon schlosseri
GATTGTATTTTCTTCTATTCCACAGTATTTGTGAACTGAGCAGCAGCTCCTTTCTCAAAAACTGAACTGAAATTAGCTCAGCATAGCATAAAGGCTGTATTGTAACTACTTGCTTTCAGTTGTAAATGATTAATTGGTTAATTTGATCAGTGTGCTATATGAGCATGTGTGGGTATAGCTGAACAAAAAGCTCCTGACTCATTCCTTTTCCTGCCTTTTATGATGCTCTTGTTGTGAACCCTACTTCCGGTTCAAGGCTCTGGCTCACTGCATTTAGTCTGAGGATATGCGTCACTATTGGCTGTGATGGTACATACACTATGGGCAGCCTCAGCCAGCTCTGGGTGTGGCGTCAAACAGGAAGTGGCTTTGACTTGACTCCGCATTTTAACTATAAGCTACAGCTGCACCTTCTCCCCGGTTTCTGCTGCAGCATTCAAGTCATTTTCCAAAGACAGGCCTGAAAGAGGATTTACCATGATTTATGCAGTACATGCTGGGAGGATGTAATTGAGCTTTCTTGCAGTTCACTACTCTTCTAAATACCCTGTCACAGGGGCAAAGCTAAGCTGGCTGGCTGTAGATTGCTCCGCACGGCCTTAATCAGCATACAGCACCGTATAGCATATTCCTGTTGCCATTAAGGAGGTATACAGCCCGATTTCGTATTCATCCGTCTGGAGGGGCGTGTGAATAGGAGCAGACACTTTACCACCAGTGGCGCTCTAATCAGAGGCCACTCTGCAGCGCACAGCCAATCAGCCATTGTTCTTATGCATTATGTTCTGGACACACTATAATGATGGCAATGTGATTGAACAAAACAGCATTTTAAAAAGTAGAACTGGCCATTAAGTGGATTACATACTGGGTATCTGATTAAAAATATAGGCTGCTTTTTTTTTCTTAGACTCTGACGCAACATTTTTCACTTATATAAATAGAACTTTGTGACATGGTGTGACAGAAGGAATGTGGCTAAATTCAACTGTTTTTTTCTATAAAGAGGCTTGATTTTAGCATGGACTAAAGCCCCGTTATCCATCTCCAGAAGGTGCACAGAAATATTGAATAGCACAGTGAAAACATGATTCAGTATTAAGTGTAAATTTGAGGCTGAATTTAGACAGGCAAACTGTGCAGATGGTTACACTAAGAAAAACAGTGCAAGTGGGTGTAGACCTCTTAGGGGCCAACGTCTCCTTTCTTCCTTCTTTCTGTGTTATATTTACTACAAATCAAAAAGCTTTTAGTTGACATCGTGTGTCAGAAAAGATGAAGGAAGACGTGTTTGACTTTCCCTCACAACAACCTGTGCACACAAGTCAGGCTGCTCCTCTAAACCGATGCATGCAGCACCAATCTTAACAAGAAAAGAAACTTGTGCAGCGCGTGTTTTTCAAGATGGACACCAAGTGGTTACAACCAAAATCAGAAAGGGAAAAAAAAAAAATGTCTTCTACAAGTTCTTTTGGATTTCTTTTGGGCAGAGGGTAGAATTTAGCCACAATCCACAGCTTTGAGGGAATAAGAGGAAGCCTGTGGCAATACTGCTCCAGCTCGTCAGATGCTCTGAGCTGATCTGAGGCAGGGACATCATATCCTGGTTAAGCCCGCAGTAACCCACCCCCCTCTCCTCCGCTTCTCTCCATCCCAAACATGTCTACTGCAGCCAGACCAAAGACTCTGGACAAGGAATTATGGGAGAGTGGGTACTGAAAAGAGTCAGTGTTTTTTTTATGGCTGTTCACTGCTATGGGCCGACAATATCCCAGAATAAAACGTATTGCACTACTCACAAATAGTCAGCTTTGAAATCTGGTTATGAATTAAAACGGGCCTTGCTACAGTGTGTTCTGCAGGAGGTTGTGGGTATTCAAATATTAGTGCAAGTATTGATAATTGCAGTAGTTAGGTAGTAGTTAGTAGTTAAAACGTGAAAAACAGGAGTTAATTTTAAACAGTTTGCAGTAGTCCAAAGTTATTCCTCATTTACCTCAGGCATTCCGAGCATCCTATTTATTCACTGCAGACTAAAGTTGTCATGGTAAAGCTAACAACAACTAGAGCTGCTTATACAACATATCTGTACTGGGGCAAGACACATTTTGCTCAAGTACATGGGAAAAAATTGGGTCCAGTGATGTAGTAGTAGTAGTAGCTCTTGTAGCAGTAGACTGAATAGTTATTTGCCTACAAGTGAATAGTGGTATGAATAAAATGTAGTGAAGTGTGCATCTGCATTTGGAAAAGACAGAAAGGTGAAATTATTTAAACGTTCCAGCGGGCAGACTTCGGAGAGTGCCAACTACAAACTCTACTCTTACTAACACTGTGCCCCATTAGACCTGCCTCTGCATTGATTTTTATTGCATACTTGGCATTTGCAGATCTCTGGGCTTTTAACATTCCGAACACGATGTATGGATGACTCCGGGTGGTTCCCAAACCTTTGTTCTCTTCACAAACAAATGGGGATTTTTTTTTTCTAGTAAGCAAAACAGAAGATCCAGCCCCAGATGGTATTTTAGGGAACCTCTTGCGGCATATTTTTTACATGTTATGTTTTCTGCTCCTCTGCTGTTGCTCATGTGAGGTGTTGGCAGTTTTCCAAAGCTGTTTAGTAATGGGATTTAAGACTTTCTTTTTAACAAATTCTGACTGCATTTTGTATTCCACATAATTAAACATTTAGAAAATTGTCTAAACCCTTTGCACGTATCATTGTGCTTTGACGTATTCCTTGAAAAAATTAAAGATGTTTAAAAATAATAATTATTTGTTTACTCTGATTCCCTCTTGGAATTGACCTTTTTATTCTCTTCTTTTAAATAGATACTAAGGGAAGAAAATACAGTAAAAGGCAGTTTTAATTGGTCTCTGGGGAATAGGTTTGTGATGCCAGCCCACCCTGAAAATTAAAAGCACTAATAGTGTTTTGAGAAAGATGATACGTTCTCTTTTGGCACCTTGGGTTAGATTTACCTGTACTGTGCCAGGGTCTTCTTAAATGAATACAGCGACTTTGAAGGTAATACTGTGTTTAGTCTTGTGAATACTGCATAGGTGCATAAGTGACTCATATGGATGTGTTTACTGGCAGATGGTGGTTGGTTGGTTTGTTGGTTGTTGTATTGTAATGTCACAAGGGGTGGGAAACAAACACATTAATATCGCAATTTTCTTGGAGCCAGATCACGATTTCAGTTGTATCACTATTCGTGTGAACTTGAATGAGTGATCTGCTTCTTCTAAAGTCCACACGTCACTGCGATTGGTTAAATCCAGCTGTCACTCACTCAGAGCAGAACAGAGGCTGAGAGGCAGGGAAAATGCGTCTGTGTTTGAACAGACAGCTGCATTAAATATAGAAATAGTCAGTCACGATATATGATCAAAGGATCGTTACAGGGATGAGATCACAATTCAGTTTTTATCACCAGCCTTACTAAACTTCTATGACTGCGAGATGCATCCAACAACCTGTCAGAAGACTTTGATTTTCCTGTCTCAAGTAATTACCTGCTGTTGCAATAGAATATAGAACAACATATAATTGGATTTAGATCACTATGATAAAACATAAATATACTTATTCTATTGTCTATGTGTCTGCATTAGCCTCAAGTCATTTGTTTGTGGGAAAAAACACTTGAATGAGTAGGAGGCGATGTATTAAATGCTAAATGGGGACCAGACAGTTCAGAGTTGCCGTGTCGTATCTCGCATTCGTCAGTCTATTGATATGTAGAGCTTCACATATTGCCTCCTAAATGTCACTGTTGCATTTGTACGACTTCAATTTACATCTGTCGTTGTAGAGAATCCTTCCAATGCAAACTCAATTGCACAGACTTTCGGTAAATGGCCAGACAGACCTCCGAAAACACAATTTGCTGGACAATAGCCGCATAAGTCTGTCTCATTACATTTATTTGTCATTTACAGGACAAGGTCATTAGGAGTGCAGTGTCACTAAAAGCCTATTGACTGTAGTCCAGTAAACTGAGCAGCTATATGTCATTGTCAGACTGTGGCCAGGAGAGGGTTAAAGTCTATCCGGTTCAGCTACAAGCCCTGCTCCATCAATGCAAGAGTCATTGTTTCAATTATATCCATGTAATTACATCTATAAATTGAAAAGTGATTGCGCTGGGAGAAAGTGTGGAGGACAAGTCTTGTTACACAGTGAGGAAATACAGTCCCTAATACTAAAAGGTTTTAGAGACAAATAAAAAGGAATTGAATGGTTCATAAACCTCATAAAATTATACAGCACATAATAAAACATATGTTGTTTCATATTTAAACATAAAAAGTATGGTTACATTTAGAGCTGGCAACAGTAAGGTTTTAAAAACAGAGGACAAGTGCAGCACAGTAGTTTAGTGCATGTATAGAATAGAAAAACAGAATTTATATAAAGTTTTTTTTTGTTTTTGTTTTCTTTGCTGCTGTCCAATTCAGATTGAAATTATATCTTGAACAAAATTATAACAGTTTTGTATCGTACATGATTATATTTCCCAAGCTACTGTATTTTGTATGCCCATTGTAAAATCTATAGCAAATTAGAAATGCAATGATAACAAAGCAGCCAGATTAACTGTTATAACAATACAGAAGAGAAATACACAAGCTAAAAAAGTAAGTAATAAGTGTATTTTTAAATGTATATTCAATGTAGTGCTGTGGAACATTTTTGGACAAAGCAACAGCATCTCAGTGGAGACAAGGAGCTGGCAGACCACAATTTTTTTTTTTTTTTTTACAATACAAAATCTGTTTTGGATTTGTATATAAAATAGTGACCCCTCAACATTTGTCTGTAAGCTGTGTCACTGACCACACATTGACCGCTGTGGCAATTAGTCATGTTGGAGAAGTGATGGGAAGGTGTACTAGTAAAGCATGTAGGAGCAGGTTCAGTGGAGCAGGTTGGCACAGCGCACAGACACGGGCATCAGTTGCAAATCCTCTTTTATTCCCCCGTAAATCCCCGCGGCTGTGCACATCCTGTCGAGACATGTCAGCTCTGCCCTCTCTGCCGCCGCCCCGATGGACACACGCCACATTACCAACATAATCAAACACAGCTTATTTCTAGGACCACAGAAGGACGTGTAGCAGGACTGGTTGTCATAGGGATATTTGTACGCATTGAATTTTGGGTTGTATTATTGTTGTTTACTGAGCTGAAAGACACCCATGTAATACAATGATCTTTACTGGTAAAATAAGTAGATTTCCTCCTGTGCTGTGTATTGCATCCAGGAACTGTGTGGACTACAGAAGACACGTTTTTGGAATGGGCTTGCACCATGGGCCTGGTCTAATACATTTTTTTGAATAAAGTCTGCATGTTCTCCCCGTGTTACTGTGAATTCTGTTCAAATACGCTGGCTTCCTTAGACCAAACAATATTCTCTGAAAGTACATTTGTGAATCGAACTTGTGTGTTTGCAGAATGAGATGTAGGTGAATTGTTACTTGTCAGTGAACTTTTGTTGTTCCTGGTCAAAGCTGGAATGAATGTCTGGAAACAGAAAAGAAGTGGCTACTACTAGGACCCATACATTAAAATATATAATGCAATATTATGCAAAATTTCATATGGTACATTAGAACACGGGTTATAAAACAAAGTAGTTGGTTGCAGATTGAAGCTTGCACCCGCTTTTCACAAATACAACAGTGGTATAACTCTAAAGCAATAAAATCCTTCTTTATTTATATATGTGACTCTATAGCCACAGAGAGGAGACAGGAAGCACAAGTTTAATAACAGCTGCACTTATTGCATTGATATTTCTCATTGTATGCAGTGTGGATATGTCTGTGCAGTTCTCCTTTGTAATAAGTGGAGGAGTGTGCGAGTGAAAATCAGTGCTGTACATAATGGAAGAACAGCGATATGCACTGGGCCATAACAGTTGATACTCAGGCTCTTTGGGGGATTTGAAGTTTCCTATCAGACGTTTTTGTGAGAGAGCCCGGGTGCTTACTCCAGGCAAGTCCTTATACCTGTTAAGGGTGAGACACTTTAATAAACTAGACATTCAAATTCAGAAAACACTGGCACCACATAAAACAAACTAAAATGTTTATTTCCATCATATTGAAGACTGGACAGTAACACAGTTTTCTTTGTTTATTGTAAAACATGACCTGTTTTTTTTGCCATCAGATTAGGAAGTCTTAGTAACTCAACAGTGTTCACATCCTTTACATTTACAGTATTTTTACATTGCATTACATCTTAGCAAATTTTTTGGTTGTATATTTTGAGCAGTGTTGGGAAGTAACTAAATACTCATTTTGAGTAACAGTATTCTGGTACAGTTACTTTCCTAAAATCAAGAGAATACATTGAGGTACTGCAGCATGTAATTTAGGCTTCAAACTGCACAGTATTAACCAGAAAAATATAAGTATTCTTCCCAACACTGATTTTGAGTGACTTTACAAAGAGAATTGTAGATGTGGTTGCTAACTTGCTTTATTGGATATTCTAAAAAAAATGACAACTGTATTTTGCAAAGCTATCGACCAGATTCCTAATTCTAGTGAATATCATGCCAGCTTTAATTCAATAATATTGAATTTCTTTCTTTCCTGGTTCACTCAAAAATCCATGTTTTTGTTGTATGCATATAAATGTAAAATAGTTTCATACTGTATGAATCACGGAAAACCTGCCATGCATATTGATTCATCTCTGCACTTACGTTATCTGTTATGAGCTTCACCTATAGTGCCTGCCTTAAGTACCCCCCTGTGCGGTCAGAGACAGGAGATACCCCGTGTGCTTCCTTGCGGATGTGTCAGTAGACTGCAGGGGGGACAAGGTGAGGCCAGGGGGGAGGTAGGAGGGGGCTATTTAGTGGGTGCCAGTTCATTAGCATGGACCGTGGCTTCTCCGCTCTTCAGGGCACACAGCGCTATCTGACATCCGCGATACAGTAAACAAAGCCCACTTCCTCGCTCCACAGATGCTGCCTCTGTGAAGATGACTCTATTCTTCCGACGGCGCTCATCTGAAGCACAACTTTTCTCATTAATTAGATTTTCTCTTTTTTTCGTCCTTGTGTTTTTAAGAAAAGTAAACTTCAAAAGGTTTGGGTTTGGAGGACATGACGCGACTGTGCCATCTGTGTCAGTTAGGCTGGCTTAGACTTGACTCATTGTGCCCTGGCTCTGTTGAGAATTTCTTTATCAGAATCATTCAGAGTTCAGAGCATGACTAGCGAGATTGATGGAAAATTGAGGTGCTCTCTCATGCAGCAACGAACAGCGCAGCCAATCCACCCCTCACTCTAAATGTGCACACATATAGACTATTGATAGAAGCCCGGGTTCTATTCTGGGGCTGGAAATTTAAAGGGGCTCGGATTTTGCCTTGTTCTTGGGCTGAGTGCGAATAAATCTGGCTAAATGCAAGTCGCAGCTACTCTAGTGACACCTGAGGCGACCGCGTATTTCTTTCAATGGGGACAGCGGGCGCCAATTTATCTCAAGTCCTGTGTCTATTTCTGATGATGGAGCTCGGTGACTTCCACAAATGGCCTCTTAAATCACAATGTATTTTACAGTGGCTGAACTTGTGCGGGGAATAGGAGCCGTGCCGAGCGTTTCATGGTGAAATAACTGTCTTAAAACATTTTTCAGCATTGCTCACTCAAGGGACTCTAACTGCCATTTAAAGCCGTATAGGACTGAGAAGTTTGGTGAAAGAGTGGCGCTCAATTGGGTGAAATGTACTTTGAAAATACACTGTACCATTTGGAATTAAGTCTGCTACAGCACGGTCTTTTTTCAATGCTGATCTACTTTCCAGCATTACGTTTTATTACATTTACCATGTTACCTTGAGATTTGGTCTATTCTTATAGTGTAACATTGTGAAGGCTAGTTATATTAGCTCCATCCATAAACGTTCGTAAAGGAATTTTCGGTACCACTTTATAATATCTGCACCTTAATATTCAATTTTATTTTATTTATATAGCACATTTAAATAGCTCCCTAAAGTGCTTCACATAAAAAGACAACAAAAAACAAATATACAGATGATACAGAGAAAAAGAACAATAAATGATAAAACATGAAAAAAGACTTAATTCTTAATGAACAAATAGGAATTAGGAGGAATGATTCAGGCTTAGTAGCGACTGAGCCATAATACCTCCTCTTAAAGGCTAGTAAAAGTGTTATTATAAAGTATTACTGAACTTTTTTACACTAGTTTTTACCTTTATCGAGTGATTTTGCTAAGTATGACTGGCACAGTTCACACTTAGTGTAGTTCATTAGACCTAGCCAACAAACAGAAACTGTAAGCAATAGGTGTGTTAGTTTCAGTGTCGTTAGCTCCTCCCTTCAGACAGATATAAGGCAGTGTCCACCTGTAATCTGACCAGAGCTGAAGAAGTCGCTTGGATGAGCAGTAAAACGTTTTCACTCTTACAACTTTTTGTCCACTTGGCAGATTTGAATTGTTCTTTAATTATGGATCATACCTGGACGACTGACAGATTATACAGACATTTTTTTACACTAGCACTGCATACATGAGTTGCTGTTCTTCTGATTGTAAATGTAATATTAATAACAAAATAATATATATGATTTAGCAAGTCAAATTCACTACTGAACATTCTTGAACATGAGGTCATTTTACCACACTGTCTCGACATAATGTTTTACACTGTTAAATGTGTTTCGGATGTTTGGTTACTAGTGTCATAAGAGAGCCCTGTTTTCACATTTAAAGCTGTTCTTTTCATTTATCTGATGTCATTGCACCAAACCAGTACAAAACCATACATGACAGAGCATGAAGTATTAGCTGTTGTTTTGTGGCCTTTTTATGGGAATAGATGTTTTAAATTGGAAACCGGTTTTCTGCTGAACATTGTGCTCTTAAATCTTTTGCTTGTAAACAGTACAATCTGTGTAAAATGTAATATTATTCTGCTTTTGTGCTAAGAGAAAACAAGCCAGACACACTTAAAATCACACTTATAATTTATTGCTGTCCTACTGTTTTGTTTTGAGCTCATGGGTGGCTGTGGGGAAACCAGGGGCAAGATTTTAATTGTACAAAATGTGCACACATGGCTGTACAAAGGAATGCAACTATGGCAACTGCACATGAGTTTAAATGTATTATTAACCAATGAGCCATATGGATTATATGGATATGGATGGAGACATGTTTCATTAATTAGCACAGGTAAATGAATGTAACACTATGCACTTGGCACTTGGCACTTTGTATGTTTTTATTTAATACTGTTATAAACTAAAGCAGCTCTTTCTTAGAAAAAGTATATAGCTCGGTGTTTTTATTTAATACTGTTATAAACTAAAGCAGCTCTTTCTTAGAAAATCTTAGTCTTAAAATAAAAGTTTAAAAATAAAGTACTACTAGTATTAACACAAAGAGGAATAACACAGTATGCTTTTTCATCACGTGTACCTTTCCTTTGCCCAAGTGGAGGACCTTTGCTTATTTTTAGTACATAATAAGATTTGAGGAGTAGAGGGTCATTTAAGTACCTCCTTCAGTCGTTGCATAACAGGCCAGTCAGGGGCCCACATAGTCATCTCTAGTAATGTGACTGAAGCCCATCAACACATTTACATATTTCCTAATGTAATGTAGCCTACTGTTTAATACAGGAGAGTATCATTTTAGGTTACCATGCTAAGTTGGCCCTGGTCTGGTTGTTCCGTGAGTTGAGAGATTTTTCTGACTGAGGGGTAATTTTCCGCTTGCGTCATCATTATTTATGGTTATTGTTGTGTTTCCAGACTCCCGAGCCGGCGAAGGGGCACCGCAGAAAATTGACCACGCTGTCATCGGAGGGGTGGTTGCCGTGGTGATGTTCGCCATCCTCTGCGCACTTATCGTTCTGGGTCGATACTTCGCCAGACACAAAGGTAAAGCCTGGCAATCATACTTGATCATGGACACATCTGAGGAGTTCAAGTGTTTTTGTTGTGAGTTGATTGC
>KN484970.1:19012-36846 GCA_000787095.1 Periophthalmodon schlosseri
AAGTTCAGTTCATTTTTATTTTATTTTTCCAGGAACTTACTTCACACACGAAGCCAAAGGAGCAGATGACGCGGCTGATGCAGACACGGCCATCATTAACGCGGAGGGAGGACACACCAACACAGACGAGAAGAAGGAGTACTATATCTAGACTGTGAGGACTGGGCCAGGAGAGCCGGTGTGGGGACGTACTGCTGAGGCTGGTGATGGACAATGCTGTAGGAGCATTATGGATTACTCCGGTTGGTTACAAAAAAGGCTTATTGAACGACGAAGGATTTTCAAAGTAATCTGCGGAAGTCTAGAGAACATGAATTTGGACAGGCGTGGCCATTTTGATGAGAGGCGATTCTCCTATCCGACCCCTCCTGGACTGCTGGGGCCTGTACAGTTCAGTTATTTTATGGACAATTTTGTGCCTTGTTCGATTTCTTTTGGTTCATTTCGATGTGTTTCCCCCTGTCATTTTGCTTGTTGGATTGGATTCTCCTGTGTATCTCATGTTTTGTTGCATTTGCCTTTAGAGGAGAGTCAGTGGCCTGGTGTCCGTCTACGTGTGCCGCAGCTAGCTTTTAGCTCACTGTTCCTGAATCCGAGGTGCTGCTAACCACACACAAGAGCTCACTAACTTAACCACAACACATTTCTCCTGGCCAGGTCAAAGGTCAATGGCCCCAGCAAACTCCACATACTCGCACCTCTGATTTCTTACTTTTCTGTCCACACTTCTTCACTGCCTATGTACAATTTGTGAGTAACCATGCTCATTATAGAATGTATTGTTGCTTGGAAATGAAGTAGGAGTGCCGTATCATTTATAATTTCACAGCAGCTTTGTGAAGGTGATTGGTTTTTCAAGAAGAAAACACAGTTCGTACGTGCGTGGTCAGTTAGTGCTTGTTTAGGATGTTGTACAGTCTTAGGCATCATGACTGCTGTAATGTGCCATGATGTGGAGCTCTCTGTATCTAGTACTGTCGACTGAGAAACCCTCTTAAAACTCCTCTTTGAACCACACGGACCAAAACACAATGTGGAAATATTGCTTTCTTTAGTTCTTTGCATTGTTATCTGTCTGCACTGCTAGACTTAAAACGATTTTAATTAAAGGTAACACAAGCGGTATCCAACCTTTACTGTTACTGCAATGGGAATTTAAATCATGGGAGACGTATGTTGATTTGGCAAATAACATGGCTTACAATTTTAGGTTGGCACTTTATAATAACATCTTAATTAGCCTTAAAGAAGAATGAACAAAGGGGGTAGGGTTAGGAGTTAGGGTGTTAATTAATAAGCCTGAATAATTCTTAATAAACTTTAAGTCTTTGTCATGCTGTATTAAGGCTATTAAGTGTAGTTATTATAAATTGTTAACTCAAATACAAAAACACATTGAATTTTTCATCGTGGAATGGGGGTATTTAAATTCATTTAAATTCATGTCTGGGGACAGAAGTATTTACAATGCTTATACTACCTTTAAACATCTAAGTTTGCCCTGCAGTCTTTCCAAGGGTGACAGCATATAAACTTCATTTGTCACAATAGTGTTTTTTCCAGTGTCTCTTCAAGTTTTGATTCCTTCTCACACGTATAATGGTCAACCTTGGACCAAACAGTTTTTTGAAAAGTTTTACATTTTAAGTCCACACTACTTGACTGTGTTATATTATTCAAAAAAGTCCAGGTTCCTATCATTTGACATTCAAAACTACACTTTTTCACAAGGTGTTCCTATTTCACTACACAGCAGTTCTGATTTCAATGTCATCTTTCAGTGCTGTTACAAGATATGTTCAACTGAATGGTTGAGGCAAAAAAACCCTACTTTGTATATCCTTGCGCACAAATCTTTGTCATGTAAGGCTTTGTCCATACTCATATAAACGCACAAGGACACACAAAAATCTGTTAATTATACAGTATCTCCTAAGTGTATGGACATTTTACCTTCGGGCTGTCTTTGATATCTTGTAAGAGCTCTCAGGTTATCAAAGATTTGCGCAGCCCTGGTGAAACCTCTTCTCCTTGTCATCGTTCAGCCTCAAACTTTCTCTGTCCAAAATATACCATCTGTAATTTACTTTATGTCAAAGCAACACTATGTGATATATATCTGAACTATGTGTCAAGCTGCCAATTTTGAGATCAGTTAATGCTAGTGGTTATAGAGCGTAATGTATAGTATGTTGACAATCTGGTTGCACATCATCACATCCTTAAAGTTGTACTATGTAACTTTTCTGGTGTAGGATCTGCCACCTACTTGCCTCCATGCATGTATGATTGCTTTGCCTGGCCTGTTCCACAGTATGGCATTAAGCTTATCTTTCTAGCATTTATTTACACTAGAAAGTTTTTATTGCTCAAAAAAAAGCATTCTTACTGTGAGTGGGGTCGTCTCTCCACACATCTGACCTGTAACTTGGCCTGGTTGCTTCACCTGCTTGTTTCTATGGAGATTAATGTTTAATGTCATCCTGTGGAACATTCTAGGCAGGTGGGGGACGCTCCATTTGAAAGGTGACATAGCGCACCCCTAACTTATAATTTTCAGTAGAATATTCAAACACTTGAGGTTCTAATTCCTAACCAAAGCATTTATTTTCTTTTTGTCATTATTTTATTCAAGAAAAGGGGCAAAGTAACATAGTGTTGCTTTCATATAGGCAAATTCATATAGGCAAATCAGTGTTTTCCTCCATAAAAGAGCTGAGATGCTGCGTGTCCTCCATGCATGCCTCCTGCTTCTGGGAAGAGTAAAGTATTGACAACATTTTGCTTGAATAAGAAAAAGACATCTGTAAATGTATTATGAGGAATGATAACCACTGCCTTAAACCCACCTTCTGATATTTGTCAAAGGAAAGACTGAAGGACTGATTTTAGTGCCTTCTTGGAGATTGAGGCAAATGGAAACAGCCCTGTCAATGAATTAGAATAGTAACCATTTTCTGAACGCGATATATTTTGATTGGATTAGCCATAATCTTCTGTCGATGTGTACGCTGAGGCATAACTTTAGGACTATAATGTGCATTGCCATTCACTTCAACCTCTTCAGATGAAAAGTTGACCACTGCAAGAGGTAAAGTTTGAATTTTGAAAAAAGCTGCCAATCTCATTCCTTTGTCAAACTCACTCAAACATTATCCCGAAACAGTATTGTAATTAAGTAATGTTGTATATATTTAAAAGGTGCACTATGTAATTTTGGTTAGAGGGTAGAGGGTCCGCCACCACCTTGTCTCCATGGAGATGTTATTGCTTTGCCTGGAATGTTCCACTGTAGATCATGTAACTTATTTATCCTGCATTTATTCAATTACAGTTGTTTGTGTTGCTGAAGATAAAGTAAAAAGGCGTACATTCTTACCGTGAGCAGGGTCACCTCTTCACAGATCTTACTTGTAATTTGCCTGGTGGCGTCACCTGCTTGTCTCCATGAAGATAGACACGTTTAATGCCATACTGTGAAACATTCTAGGCAAAGCAATAAAATCTCCATGGAGACAAGCAGTTAGCAAACAAAAGTTACACAGTGCACCTTTAAAATAATGGGACTTTTCCATGCTATTCTAAATCATTGATGACTGTAGTTCCACACAGTATTCTTATGTACACCCTGCAGTATGTCATTCAATTCACAAGACTCACGAGAGATAGTTACATCCTGGACCTTAAAGGGATACGTTTTTCTCCTAAGATGTAATATTTATTGTCATACTGATAAATATGCTTGTCATTTTTGTCTCTGTTTGTTTAAACATTATTTATTTGGAGTTTTATGGACTTGACTGACATGATCGGAGAAGTATATAATGGTAAAATAAGCTTTGAAGGGAAGCTGTTGTTTTGAATATTTGGTGTCATGGTTAAGCTGCCTGCATGACTGGAATTGTTTTGATATTTCTCTTGATTGTTCTAAAATGGCCAATGAGGGACTTCAAAGATTGATAGAAAAATCACATTTTTATTTGATATTGTTGATATTTGTGTTCACTCTCTCAGGTTCATGAGTGTTTATGGTTGTTTTTGCATCTCAGGTAGAATGCAAACATAAGGCCCACGTATATAATGTACCACTATTGGAAAAAGATAATCCCAAGATGTACATGTTCTTCTCAGTTGTACATGTTTCTATGTGTTTCAATATGGTGCACTGGTAGAGATATTATTTTGCCTAGAACTAGCTCACAAAGAGACCAGACTAGATTTGTTAAGCAGACAAAATGATGTACAGTCAGTATCAACAAACTCACAATATGTGCATACAACGTCCACTAATACAGTATGTTAATTAGCAGTTAGACTATGTGACCACAACACAGTCCAGGCATCTGTTTGTTCTTTTTGAGGAAACAATGGTGTATTTACTGTGACATGGCATTTTATCAATCATTTGAAACATGTCTTGAATATTTTGGATGAAAATGTTAAAACCTGAATTGTTTCATTTTAAGACAAATTTGCATTTGGTTGTTCAATCTTCAATTTTCTCTGTACCAGGCCATGTTTTATTTCTACAGTGAAGTTTATGTTCCCCATAAGGCCATACATATTTTGTATTGGTTCACCAACATTTTTACAAAGGAAAAAAAAATCAAGAGTTCTTGTCTTAATAAAAAAAGATTTCAATGTTTAAAGTGGCGTGTTGTGATTTAAACAAAACATGCATTTTCGCCTTGGTTCAAGTCTAATGATTCAAACTCATGGCCTACAACCTTACCTCACGACAATCTAAAGCATGTACATTTTAGGCCACTCTTCCAGCTGTAGCTACGCCTGAGTCCTGACCAAGATCCTAGTTCAGATTCGGAAAAGGGTCCTTGGGCGATACACATTCTGCTCCTTACAAAGTTCCTCCGCAATGTTGAAGGGCAAGTCCAGGGTGCAAACGTCCAATATACCTTAAAGCAGTGCTCTAAAACCTCTCTGACCTACTCAGAGTTTTTCATATTTCATCATTACACCTTTAATATGGATGGTCATTTTGTTTGACCAAATGATGCAACCTCAGTCAACAGTTACGACATTATGGTTGTTTTCAAACACTGGACATACTTATACACATCCATGTACAAAATCACACACGGTGGGTTTTCATGCTTCTACACTGATTTACATTCATTTCCAAGAGACTGATCCTAACCTTAACCATAGTCACTACTTGTTAATCTAATAATAAAGGATTTATGTTATGGGGACCTGATTTGTGTCACCATGAGGGTGGCAGTGTGATTTAGTTTAACTTGAGTAAAAGTTTTGGTTACTCGCCCCACTGTAAGTCTACAAATGACAAAAGCTTTCTGTTGACAATATAAAGTTGTGTCTCTCACACCACTCTTTCAGATATGATTTTATTTTCAAATTTTTGTGATCTATCCATTGAAAATAGCATATTTTGGGCATTATGAGTCGTTCTGTCCTTTCAATTACTTTAACTTCAAATTATAAATCAGATATTATGTCCAAACTGTTACTATTACAAATACTCTAACTTAGTAGTACTTTTACAAAGTCCTTTTTTTTTTACTTAATTCATTTCTTGAACCACTTCTTTGTACTTTTACTTGAGTCATAGTTCAGTTGGAATTGTGTTACTCTTACTTGAGTTCAATTTCTGTCTACTTTACCCTCCTCTGCCCACAGTGTGATAAATACCTACATTCTGGTATAAATCCTATTAATTTCCTGCCTGTTGTTGTGAGCATGTGTTAAAATGCTGCACATATGCGTGAAGCGGCTCTGCCCTGATCTCTGTGATTCTTGTCAGCCTGAGATCTGCAGGAGTGAAGTGTGTGCAGTGAGTGAAGCTGCAGCAGCGCAGTGCTTTTGACTGACATGTACAGTGTGCTACATGACTGACACGGAGCAGCTCAGGCTCTTGTTAAGGGCCCACACCAACACATGCAGCTAGTGATTTGACAAATTGATAGGCGCTCACAGGTACAAGACCTAATTCATAACCAGGAGCCATTTTGTCATCATAATTCTGTCACTGCTGCCATTTTCCATTACTTTAAGTGATCCATCCCCAGTAAAGGTCAATAACATTATTCAAACTTTAATGGGAATAGTTTAACCTGGGAAACCACCCACTTTGCTCCATGACTCTGAAAATTAATAAAATACAGTACAAAGCTCATCTAAAGAAGTCTTAAATAACTTTTGTGCTTGGTTTGAAACTAATTGAAAAACTAAATACTTCCCAAAGGTCAAGGCCAAAAACAACTTTGTTCTCATTTTAGTTATAACAAATATATGTCTAGATTTAACACTTTGGCATCTTCTTTTTTTTTTTAAATCCCATTTATCTCAATCCATTATATGCTGCTCTAAACAAGAGAACAGACTCTCAAACTACTAACTTATCAAATCAAACTTAAATGAAGGACTTTTACCTTTTACCTAGAACTTTAGAGAGAGTGTTGTAGTTGTTTGTGAGTAATTCATTGACATATGCGCTTTTTTGTAGTCAAGGCTGTAAAGACACACACCACAGGGCATAACACGGTGGTAATGATGTGATAGAAACCAAAAATATGCACGCCACCAGCTACTTTACACTCATTATTAGTAACATTATTTAAAGAGAGGTTTTGCTGGATCTGACTATAAAACCAACTGACTTTTCACCACTATTCTGCCTTTGGATAACTTTCTATCCATGAGTTTCAGGGTGATGAAAAATTTGCACCATTACCGTAGCAATTACCAATTCAAAACAAAATATTATCTTCTGAATGGGCAAAAGTACACAAAATGGTGCCAGTAAACAGGACGCTGATGTGTGCAAACTGTTTTTCAAGTTGCCTTATCATCATGCTCTCAAATCTTTATTGGGGTCTCAGTGTTATACCTTGTCATTACTTGAATGACTCGTGATGGGTTTGAACTTTTCCCCCATTGAGGATAACAAACAAAGAAAAACCCCTGCTGAATTTTGCCTTTATGCTAACATCTTTGCAATATAAGTGCACGAGAGAGCTGAGGAGAAGGCTGCTTATTCCATTTAAATGTTCAATTTCAATTTGGAGTGACGTGTTTAAGGGTAATTAGCACAATGGGGAAATTGAGAGCAAACAAATGTGCGAGCATGGCTTGTTTAGTGAGCTAATTGACGGATTGAGATTGATGGCATGTAGCACTAGGTTTGGCTGAGGTGTAATTACAAGATGTGGGAATAAATAGTGGCTGAACAAAAGGACTTAAGACCTTCTTTAACACAACATCCAAGTACAGCAATTTCTCTCATTTTTCATTTCATTTTTTTCTGTTCAGTGGACGCTGTACCAAATCATCAGTCATTTTCACCTAGAATCTGCCTCTCTGTCACTGCATTTATGAATATTAGAACTGGCTTTTCCAAGTAAAAACATGTAAGAGGTTAGACATGAGTATTGTTAGCAGTGTTATGGCCACCATTTACAACTACTGTCACTGCTACTATACCAATGACTGCTAGAATTACTACAAGTCGGCCTATTGCTTTTGAAACTAATCAGTTACATATTGGGGTTTGGTGGTGCAGTGGTTGAAGTGTTTCCCCACCAACAACATGGTTGTTGCCTAGACCTTTAACTTTAAAAAGGCCTCCCATGTCTGTAATTCTATAGTTCTATATCCTAAGTTTTCAGCTTTTCATGGATCAGTTTTTCAGTTAGCTCTATGGCAGTTGACATAAATGTTGTTTTTATTTTTGTGAAGTTCCTCAAAGCACATGAAAGCACTATCCATTAAAGGCACACACGTCCTGGAGCCTGCATGGAGGAAAACATCACCCGAATGCTTTGGCATCTTCAAAGCCTGCACTATTTATAACTAATAATGTAGCGGGAAAAATGCCAAGTCATTTTGAGTGAAACAGATGAGCTGGTTGTTTCAGACAATGATGAAGGACGAGCACCTGAAGCCTGTGATAACCACGGCACAATTATCTGCGGAGGATTGACAATGACCCACACAGTCTGTCTGCGGCGGCGCTCAGCGCACGAGCCGCGCTTAATCCATAGGAAATGTCAGAGAGAGGGAGAGGCGATTAGCAAACACGACCCACAACGCTATAGGCTCTAATGCCACTTTGATGTCGAAGACTTAATACGAGACTGATATTTACCACAAAATTAAAAATGTGGGACAAAATGTGAGTAATCTTTAATTGAATGTGAGGGAATTACAATCTATTCAAAGTTATATGAACAAAATAGTCTTTGTTACATCACCAGATATATTTTGTTTCTATCTGAAGATTTTAAGGCCTCAGGGGGTAAATTAGTTTCCTTATAACCAAAAGGTTTATGGTTAAATCTCAGCTCCAACCAGTGCATACTGTTGTTGTGCCTCTGGTAGGACACTTCATCCATCTTGCCTGCATGAATATTAAGTGATTGGTTGAAGTTGGAGATGCTGTTGGTGCAGTCTGTCAGCCATGTCAGTCAGTTTTATAGAAGCTGTAAATACAGAACTAGCTTTGTCAAAATAAAAAGCCTTTGTTGTTGGTAAGACTATAAGCTATAAATTGTAAATTTTATCATAAACTTGTTATTATTTTTTATTTTGAACACATTGTCCTTTCTCTTTTGACTTGGCGTTGTGTAATAGCATTCACAACATTTTGTCCATGTGATTATTTAGTATGAGCTCGAAGAAAAATCTCCGCCATAGTAAATGTGTAATTATCTGCTGAGCCCCAGCCTGAGCAGCTCTTCTGAAGTTCTTCGAGCATCTCAAGGTGACCCCCTCGCTGCTCACGCAAAAGACAAGTTTTCTTTGCCCAATTTACACTGACGTTCCGCTTCAGAGGCATCACCCAGATACAATAAGCTAGCATTTTCCAATCTCCTTATCTCCTCTGCAAGGCCTGCACACAATCATATTTCAAATCACATTTCATATGTTACTGCTGATGCATAATTAATAGTGTCTTAAAGGAGATGTGTTTTAATTTATACTTACAAGACTGATTATCTTCTGGAGGTATCTCAAGAGAACTGAAAAACTTCGTATTGTTGACGCTATTTGTTTTTCAAAGTACCCAGTAATCTCAGTTGATATTACAGTTCCAATTACAGCTACAACTCCTGATACTTACTAATACTAATAACAGCAAATGCTACAACAGCTACTTCTGCTTATTAATTATATACTCTATGGCATATACCATTACACTATTTGGAAACAATAATCTGTAAAATCTAAATCGTTTCACTCTCAGTGCTACTGTTGTAATTGAATATAATTCTAGTCATGTTGTAATTAGCTAAATTTAAAGCAATTAACAGAGTACAGCACAAGTTCCAATCATCCTGATGCACGGCTGTCTCACTGCTGCTCTGCGTTTTACCCACAAATATAACAGCATTGTATTGCCAGCTCTGATTGGTAAGAGCTTAGAGAATATGTGGATTGTATTTGAAAACAATTTGTGTAATTCATCTTTAAAGTGTTCTGTTCATGAAGTTTTGTTTCTGGTCTGAAATTATACTAAAATTGCACAAAAGTAACTAGTACTAAGTAGTTTTTTATTCATTTTTTGGCAGCCATACTTGTAGTTCAGTACACTTTTAGCCATGTAACTGTATTTGCACTACCAATTCTCAGTACTCTTTCCACCACTATTTACTACAGCCTACCATTGACAATTTAATAATGTTACTTCAATTGCTGTTACTTGTGTTTACTATTATCACTGCCACCACAGCACTACTACCCACATTGCCACCAACCTCAAATCTGCAAAATGTTACATACATGAGTCATGAAAAGAAATACAAGGTCATATATGTTCTCCCATACTTTGTCTCTGCATCTGTACTTTTTTTAGTGGGCTTGTTGTCAGTATATGGAAGCTTTCTATTTTTGTGGCCATCCTGTTACCTTCAAAGGAAACACACACATCCTTGAATCCAGTCACAGTCAGGCCGCAGACTATTCCACCTTCATTATTTATCTTCCAAACGTATTAAATTAATTACTTATAGGTAATTAAAAGTCACATGTTTTAATTAAATTTGCATTGAATTCGAACTCGGGAAGAAAAGGCATCTGGGGACATATTTCATCAGGTTCAATGAGCTTAAACTTCAACTCCATTCCGCCTGGGAAGATGTGGGAACTTAAAAATTATCAGTTTCATGCTCTATAGCCATTGTATGCTTTTGAGACCAGCAAAAGTCACATAGCCGATTAACGAAGGTGGAAAATGGGGAAAAAAATGTTGGTGCCCGCATCCTTTTGTTCAAATGGATTAAAGGTTTTGGATTTTGCGCTGAAGCAGTTGGTAGGTTTGCACATGTATGTAGAGTTTACTGCAATACAGACAAGCCCAGAGCAAACAAGGAAATCTCCTAACAAAATCTCCATTCTTAAGATGGGTATTAATTATTATTAGACAGAAAAAGCAGGATCGGAAATTAGTGGCCTTTTATTTTTGTTCTCTTTGGGCATCTACAAACTAAAAACGATTTTGGTGAATGGGAACTCAAAAATATCCTTAGAAAAGACTTCACAATAACGGTAGATTACTGTTTAGTTTCATAGTATAATTTTGAGATCATAATCAACTCAAGTGGAGTGGTGGCTCCATGAAAAGTCTAGACCGGTGCATACTATTGTTGTACCCACAGGCAAGACACTTCACTCATGCTTTCTCTATTTTGCAGCGTTCTGGTGTAAGGAAACAATTTCTTCTGGCTGTTTATTTTCCGAACACAAGGGCCGCTGTAGGCCATAACCCACGCCAGAACAAAAGCAAAACAACAGCAGTCTCAATTTACCAGAACCAATCTCCCAAAACTGACCAGTAATTGACGAATAGATCCTTCACGTCAACTTGTCGACATAGCAACCGAATGTCACATACAAAAGCAGTTACATTAACAGAACATAAACAGTTACAAGAACGACAAAAGGTGCAACTCTGAACTAAACGCAAAATATCAGATCATTACAATATAACTTTGAGTGATTGGTTGTAATCAGAGTGGCAGATGGCGTAGATTAGCGGCCTTGGTTTTATCAATCTACCCCAGGGCAGCTGTGTTTATAGAACTAGCTTTTAACACCACTGAGTATACAATTGTTAAGTGACTCTGAGCCTCTGGAAAAGTGCTCCATAAGACAAATGCATTATTATAATTTGAAGAAGTTGCAGAGTGGTTACCTTGTTCCCCCATTGATCCGTCTTCAGGTAGGGCACTCCAGCTTCCTCTTCCTCTCCTTTCTCATGTGCATTGGTCAAACTCCTGAGATAATGGAAGGAGATAAGTGTGTATCCAGTGTCACAATTGGTTTGATGTTTTCAGTGGACCACTACAAGGATAAAAAATTGTTCGCCCATAATACTTCTGAAAAGACGCTTTAGTTAAAATAATGAGGAAAAGAGCTCAAGCTTACAGAGGTGTGCAGATGTCTGATAATCTGATTGGCCGATACACCTGGGTGCGTAAATTGAATATTTATTTTTCATTTGTCAAAAGATGAGTCATTTGGCCTTTGCTGCCTTTTTCTCATTAGCCACACCACATGGTTTAAAAGATCGTCCAAAACTGATATGTTACGTCCCAAATGTTTCCTCATGACCAGAGTCGACTTCCCTATGTGGTTACCTCCTGAACCAACTGTAATGCCTTAATTACATTCTGTTTTTGTGTCCTATTATTCAGCACTGAAAGGTCAAGAGCATTGTTTGCGACACAAACCCAAGGTCTCTATTGTATGGACCGTACAGTCTTGTAGTTCCTTGGTCACTTTGATATGCATGTGAATGTCGAATTAAAAACTGGGCCCTAATAGGCAACCATTATGGCAAGTGAGGAGCCTTTGTACAAAGCTAATCACTTATTCAATCACTATGCATTGTGCCCTGCTCCTCCACCTCTCAGCGTCATTCAAAAAGCAAGAGGATTTTTCTATGCCAGAAAAACCATGGCTACACTTGGGTCAAAAATATATTTGTGCTCTTAGCTGAGGCCTAATTGGTTATGTGAAGGACTAGCAAGGTTTCTTGGTGGCTGTAATTAAATTATTATCCATTGTCATGTTAACTAGCCAATTAAGTGGCAGGGAGGCTGGGAGATGGTGTCCACTGGCTTGGCACTGCAGAATATGTGAAGGGTCAAAATATCTCATGATTAAAAAGATATGCAACGCTTGGATTTGACTAAGAAAATAGGTGACACTCAAAATCATCTCATTGGTTCATTAGTTCAACAATAGCTGAAAACTTTTAAAGCAACAAATATTGCATGATATACTGGTGTGTTATATACACTCTACCAACACATTTCAAATTATGCTATAATTAATAATTATCTTAGATGCATTTTATTTTATTTATTTTTTAGTACGCCTACTACTTTTGCCATTATCTAGTACAAATCTCTATAAAACAAACCGGCGATATTCAGATTGTAACATCAGCATTCTACTTAAAAGTAAACTAAAAAGTAAATATGATCAATACTCTGTTGATCCAAACATGAAAATACACTAGTACCTTTAACCATCACAAGCACTGTGCCTTGTCAAAGTAAATTGGACACCACCAAGGTTTGATTCATGTAATTAAAAATATGAGCAACTGATGTTATTTGGTGCTGATAAGTGAAGGAGCTGGTTGGACAGTCATTATCCAGGTGCTGCTCTGCTCCAGGAGAGGTGACAGAGCTACCACCTCACACCTGCTGCTGCCTGGCTCCGCACGCCTCGCACATCCCATCATGCATCTGGACCTCACAGATGTTCTGGAAGCATTTCTCACACAGGTCAGAGGTCACTCCCTTTGCCAACAGAATCAACTTGCTCAACATTTCCTCCTATTTCCAACTCAGCCAACTTCATCAAGTCTACAGGTTATAAAGTTGTGGCTGTGTGAAATGTGCATAAACAGCATCGTATTGGCAAATCATAGAGTAGATGATAGAAACGTAACAGGACTGACAGACCATCTTATTTGTTTCTACTATTTCACTGGATTTTAGTTTAAAACATACTATACAGAAATACACTAAAATGCTTTGCAAGCTGAAGCGTGAAAAGCTGCAGCCACATAGAAAATAAATGCCCCCTTTAGATCCATTTATTTAACTAAACATACTACTGTAAGTGCATACTCCTGACCAACACCGTGACTCAAGATCTATAGGTTCCTACACGCGCGGCTGACAGGTTGCCCCTCTGCCATTGAAGGACGGTGAAATGCGGGGAAGTGTATTCTTTATTAGTAGCACCTTTCCAGCATTTATACACATATGAAAAATATGTGGGTCCTTGTGCCTGCCAATTAACGTAAAGGTGCATTATGTAACATTTCTGGTGGTAGGTCCGCCACCCACTCGTCCCCATGGAGATATTAATGCTTTGCCTGGAATGTTCCACAGTATGGCATTAAACATGTCTACCATGAGGTGACTTCAATCACAGTAAAATGTTTTTCAAGGTAGGCAATTTCTTTATAAGCAAAAATACTGTAATGTAACTGAATAAATGCAAGAATAATACATGAATCCATAAAGTAGAACAGTCCAAGCAAGGAATAAGAACCTCCCAGGCTCCAGAAAAGTTACATAGTACACCTTTTTTTTTACATAGAAGTGTCCATATCTCTGTTTTTCACCTTTGTAATTTGTTTATATCATAATGTGAAAATGAGTTTGCTGAGATACGCAAACTATTGAATTTACTATTCAATATTTTACTATTGAAAAGTTTATATTTACATTTTACACAGCCCCTCTTCTTTTGAACTGGCTTTCTAAAATGGAGGCTTCTAACCTGATGGTGAAAGGCAGGATGTCTCAAATGCATCACAAGCAAGAGCCTCTCTGTGAAAAGCTGAATAATACATAGATATCTAGTGAGGATCTGGTGCTTTTCAATGGCTGTAGGATTGCACTCAACATAAACCATTTTTACTAAGGGCCGTTCTTTTTCCTTGGGTCCGGTCTCCCATAAATAATTTGCCTTCAGATGCATCAAAATTGCAACTTGTTGGTTATGAGAAAGAACAGTGAGGAGGCAGTTTGAATGCCAATGTGCCAATGAATAAACAATGGAGCACTACTACAGAGCTGCCAAGAGACACTGCCCGGAGCCCGCAAACTCCTCTAATGGGATTTCACCACAGAAGCAGCTCTTTAGTCCAGTGTGAATGAAGGGCGGCCTGGACGTGGCTGTCTGAACGGCCTTCTATACTAAATGATGTTAAAGCAGCCATTCTTCAAGCCTTACGTGTAATCAAAATAGGCAGCTATAACTACTGTATTGCAATAATGAACATCAAATGCATTAAGTCTGATTAGCTTAATTAACAGAATCTTTTGTAATAGAGATAAGAGCTGAAGATAACTTGACGCTCAATAAAGAGCAAATTATCAGTTTCATTTTTAATATATTACTTAGGGCATAAGGGGTGTGTAATTGTAGCTGGAAATGCATTCACCCATTCACACAAATCTTAACAATTGGCAGATAACCATTAAAAACTAAATTACAGCCTACACTAGAATTTAACGTTAAGTAATGGTTTAAGTTGCCAAGACATTAAAATTAAACAAAATCCCACGATCTTCAAAGAAATAGCACGTTGATGCTATACTGCCATCTAGTGTTCAAACACTGTACTTGACTTGAATTATTGCAACAAGACCAACTTTCAATTTGTAAGATATATATTTATTTTTAAGACGTCACTAAAATAACAAACTTAGCTGTCTTAACTGAATAGTTTTACAGTCTGATAATCATTGAAATGCAATTTTAAAACAATTAAACATGATATACCATTAAAACACTGTTTTTAAAAGATTTCTAAGAGAGTAAAATATATATTTTTCAATCTGTGACAAAACCACAATGTCGTACAGTGTTACAAAATGCATTCTCTTCTCACAAATGAGCGTTATGTTTTTAGCATATCTTCATGAGGAGGCTTTGAACAAAACCTTGCATTATTCAGTGCCAAAGGTAGAAATCATGAGGTCTTTCCATCATTCTTTCACAAAAGTGCTTACAGAGGATTTAGCAATGGTTTAAAGCCAGTTGTATTGTACAAATAAAAATATACTGCATTGACTGTATATCCTGTATATTCAGTATTAAGAGTCTTCACCATGTTAAGACAGTATACAGCTGTCCTCCATACAAAGTGCATGTGGAAGTCTATAAGCAGACTGAAAAACTATAAACACAATGTACATTGGCCACATGATAGCTGTATTATTATACAAATATTTTTATAATGCATTAAAATCAGTTCTTTTTTACACATTCGTAAATATATATGTAAAATAAACCTGTTGTGACTGGACTTTCATGTTGTTTAAAATACATTTTCTTTATATGATGACAATATTGGCATGTCGGATTTGTTCCCTTCTAGCATTGCACAGTTTGACACTTTCACGGATGCTGGCAATAGAATTGGAAGCAGCACCTCGAATAGGTTGTTTTCACAGACCCTTTTTTATATAAAATTTCTGAAAGAAAATCCACAAATGTTGAACCTGAATGTGTTAACAACTGGGCCCAAAACCTTATTTATTTTACGGTAAATTACCTGTTTTTTCATGAGCTCTCCAGTGGAAATGACTAATACTATGACATTGCATGTTAAAAGTTCATTCACCATATTTATTTTATTCCCATTAGCAGTGGCAGT
Organism: Periophthalmodon schlosseri; assembly: GCA_000787095.1. Lineage (NCBI taxonomy): Eukaryota > Metazoa > Chordata > Actinopteri > Gobiiformes > Gobiidae > Periophthalmodon > Periophthalmodon schlosseri. The sequence goes on from KN484970.1 coordinate 34,677, forward strand.
TTTGGTTTCATGCGGAGAGGCAGAGAAATTGCAGTGATATTAACCATGAACAAGAACAAAACAGTAGATACTTCAGTTGCTAATTTTGGCCTATAAACCATTATGAAAACAACCTATTCAAACAGATCTCCCGAGTGTTGAATGAATGAAAACCATACAACAGTCTACTGGTCTGGCAGGGGATAAAGTGCTCATGTCCTTTGGCAGCGACATGGAGTAAAACTTAAATGTTCAATAATAATCAATCGTACACTCCACCTTCAGATCTGAGATAATAACCCTCTCGCCCCAGTGCCTTGGACAGAAGTCTGTGCCTGTTGGGAGACATGCAGCTTTGCGCCTGCACAAACCCGGCCAAAGCCTTGTTCGTTCGCACAGGTTTTGATCTAGGAGCTGCGTAATACCCCTCTGTGAAGTCATGCTGCGTAGGTCTGACTTTATAGCTCTGAGTCCTTCTACCGGATTGAGAAAAAGATCCCGGATGTTCAGGATCTAGCTGGGATTTGACCTGGTATTGGTGGGGTCGGTTTTCCCTCGTGCTCTGCGATCTGCCAGGTCGTCTGAGTATTCCCGGTTTCAAAATGCCAGAATAGCTCGTAGCTTTAGCCATCATGAGCGGATCCTGGTTGTAACCCTGTATATGGCTTTTGTGCTCGATGTTTTTGAGGTTAGGACAAGCCCTTTCTGGGAGCGAGGGGACTTTGTGAAGCTGTTGTGTTGAGCTCTCTTTTATATGAATACGCCTGGTTTGACCTGGTTCTGCACTTGGCCTGTAACTGATTTTATGTTTAGTAACTTCTGGCTCACTTTGTTGGGATAGGGGCGATGTTGGGGAGGTAGCTGCTTGTACATTTTCCATTCTATCTGCACAAAGCAAGTAAGCATTTCCAGGATCGGACTTACTGCGCGTGTGCATAATATCGCGATTTCTTGAACTTGGACTGTCAAATGGAGACTTACCCCTATCTCTACTATATGGTTGATACACAACTCTTTCATACACTTCTGAATCTCTAGCCTCATAGACAACAGTATCGCGCTCTATAAAAAGCTCCCTGTTCACTGGTTGAGCGTAGTAGTCGGATGGTTCACTTTCTCTAGTGGAATGTAACGTGTAGGACTGGCTGTGGCGAATCCCAGTCGGTTGGCAGGGCTCAGCATAGTACTGAGAATTGTCTCCTTGATATCGCTTCTGTCGCTGGTTGCTTTCTAACTGACTAGGAGGGTGCCAACCAGTTTCTATTAGTCTAGAATAGATTGCGTCCTGATTTGAGGGTCCTTCTACATAAAATATTGTGTCCGGAGGCATGATTTCGGCCTCGGCTAGCTCATAGTGGCTAATCTGTGGAGCATGGAAAGATCTAGCTCTCCTGATTGCAGGTTGCCCAGCTGTTCTGTCGTCTGACCTCTGCTGCTGGCTGTTTGACCTTTGAAAACCACTTACAATGTGCTCATCTTTATAGTAACGTCTGTTCTGAGGTGACAAAGGGTATCTGGAAGCTAAAGCACTGTAGTTGCCCTCTGAAGACTGCCGGTATATGCTTTTTTGTAAATGAATTGGCAAGGCTTCAGGCGGAGGGCAGCGGGGTAGTTGCCGTGTTTGAATAAGATAACTGTAGTCATCAGTCGTGTCCTCTTCTGTGCTGTAGTGGTGATGCAGAGGGCGTGGGAGGACTTGCTCAATAGAAGTCGGCATAGAGGTTTCGGCAAGAACTGCTCGGAAGTTGAAGACATTTATAGAGTCGGTATTGACATAAACAGGAGAAGTCAAGGGACTCTGAGTGGGACAGACAGGCTGCGTAGGCGTAGACACTCCTACGCTCTGATAGGTTGGTTCTATCGGCATATCTTCGGGTCGCAAATCGTCTCTGCCTTCGTCCAGACTCCCTGATCCCAGTGGGCTAACATTAGGTGTGAAATTGCTTGAGCTCTCCTGTCCATCTGTGGCCAGCTCGGGTCGGAGGTGGGCAGGGAGGAAGTGGACAGGAGGGGGGTAGCGGTGGCTCTTAGCTGGGCTGTGTCCCGCTGAAGACGCCTGGATGTTGCCTCGCTGCTCCTGTAAGTACACTTTGAGATCCAACATGGAGGGCCTGGCTGGTCTGTCCTGGGCCGTACCGTGTGGTAGAGGGGCGTCCTGTCTGGGGAGGAGCAGGGGGTGAGGGGGGGTGTG
>KN484970.1:36911-51245 GCA_000787095.1 Periophthalmodon schlosseri
GCAGCCGCTGGCCCTCTGCGCAGACTCGGCCAGGGCCAAGGCCAGCTTGCGTGCGGCGCTCATCAGGGGAGGGTGAGGAGGGAGAACAGAGACTGAACTCATAAGTCTATCTGTTCCTGGGGAGGCATAAGACAAACAACGCTACAGTATGACAGGACAAACAAAGCTATGGTAAAGACATGATGGGACAAGACACAAAAGCTTTCATAAGAAACTAGATTAGATGTTTTTACTAACTGTGCACTAGTGTTGACACATATTTTGGTACTAACCTGGATCTGGGAGGTCCGAAGCTTGGCTCACTGTGCTGATAGGGCTGCAGTGGGAATACGGAGGTCTCCGTTCTTTTCCATCACTAACATCACATCTATCATCCAGAGGTGAAGGTGTACAGGGGGAGGGTGATGTCGAACTTCCGAACACTGCCGAGGAATTTTGAACATCTGCCTGCGTCTTAAATGACTTCTTCCTGAGTTTGGGAGATTTCAACACCCTCTTGGCGTCTGCATCCAAACCTGGGCTGAGATCTGGTGAGAATTCGTCGATGTTATTGTTGGGAGAGGAGATAGGTTCAGATTCACTGGAGCACCCCGCACTCTTCCTCCATTTATTTCCACTCTTGCTGCACTGAAAAGACATGGGGTCAAAGTCCAGAGTGGAGATGCCCACAGCCGGCGGACTCAGGTCGAGATCGTCCTCTTGTGGAGACAGTATAGAGGCAGGCGTGTGGAGAGAGTGAGGCCGCAGTTCTTCTTTACTTCTGGAGGAGTGCAGGTCATCTTTACTGACCGCAGCAGAAATAGCCTCGCTGGTGGACCGGGGTCGTAGGGGCCGATAACTGTGAGGATCGCCTGGGAGAAAGAAAACATAAGAGATTCAACTTTAAAAACATTATTGGTAAAGTAGAGGAACTCACAATGTAAAGCATAAGCATTAGTGTAAGTTAATTCTTGGTAAGTAAATTTATTTGTTCATGATTTACATAAAATTATGTATTATGTCATAGAAATGTAATTGTACCTGCATTCATATTTCTTTGCAATTATCCAGGTACTAAACAATACTAAAACTGTCTAATCTTGGTACTCATTTAAGCAGGTATCAATGCTGAAAATGGAACAAATTTGGACCTTTCCTCTTCTTTTAGAATAGTCTTTCTATGTCCAAAGTAGAATCAGACCACATTGTAATATTAGCAATACAACTACTATTTTGTGTTTGTGTAAAAATTCTATGGTACAAGAGTGTTGCTGTATTACAATTGGTATTGGGCCTTATTCTTGGTATTGAAATATATAATATAGTTGGAAATTGTAATATCAGCAGTATTACCAATAATATTACCAATAACATCACTTTATAACTTACCTTGGATATTGTGCAAAGAGGTGAGAGATTCTTCACTTTTGGTTGAACGCAATGTACCAGTGTCGCCTCTTCCACCTGTGCATGATTTCACAAATTTGATTCAAGACCATAATGTGAGGACATTTATTATTAAGGTTAGTCACTTTGAAACTGACCTGGCAGTGCAATGCTCTTCATCTCGTTAGGCTCACTGGGATGCCGCTTTAGTTTGCGTTTTGTCACAGAATGGGATTTGCCCAGGTGGAAAAATGAAAGCCAGTTGCCAACAGGAGATTTCTTAGATTTGACAGGCGCTCGTTTAAGGCTGTTAGAAAAGTGCAGGTTTAACTGAATTATATTTTGTGTGAAATATAGATATTCTATATCAGAACTAGTTAGGGCCATATCATATCGGTGGTGATACAATTGTGCATGCACTGCAGATGATTTTCCTCTCAGTCGTGTAGTTGCAAGGGGAGGCAGATAGAGATCGTGCCTAATTGTGACTAATAGCTTCCATTCATATTTTAGTTGTACATTTTTTAGGAAAAGGCAGATGATGTGTACCAAGACATACAAGGGTATGGGATACATACTTGTCAATGGGCAGGTCTATGACGGTATGAAACTTGCCGAGCAGAGCTTCGGGTCCCTCCCCCACCTCGATGTAGTCGCTGTGGGACAGACAGGGGGTGGTGGCTGGAGACCCCAACTGGGCCTGAGTCCGAGCCTGGGCCTCTTCTAATGACAATAACTTAGTGGATGGAGAACAGACCAGCAGTGATTTGGGTCTGGCTAAGGTGTTGTTACCTAAACATTGAAAAAAGATTTTGGCTTTTTAATGTATTCAGTATTCATTCATTTCCGACAATATAAATTTTGAACACAAAAAAAGATTAAGGTGGAAGTGACAAACCATTGTTTTCCCGTATGATGGCGTTTATTTTCTGACTGAACAGAGCCTCAGTGTTATTAAGGATAAACTCCACCACCACAGACTGAATCCGCACCTCCATAAAAGCTGCCGTGCCACTGAAACAGGCCGACTCAATTTGTCTAGACCTGAAACACAATACAACAGTTTATCATAAAGAGATATGGTCTTGTTTCCTACAATGAAACAAAATAGCAGAACAAAAGATTTCATTGATGTATTGAGTATCACCTGAGAAGGTTAGGAGCCCAGACAATAGCCAGGTTCTTTGTGTGCATACTGGTGACTGAGCTAAATGTGGCCAGACGAGACAAATGCCTCATCAGGAATTCTAGCGTCCTGTGACAAAAGATTTAATGTAATTAAAAATAGGTATTTTTTTACAAGCAGCAAAAAATACATCAACTCCCCAAATTCATACATTATAATATATTTGCACCTCCTGCCACCAGGGGGCAACAGATTTCATTAGACAGACCTATAGTGAGGCGGAGGCAGCTGCTGGATGACATTGTAGATCTTGACCAGCCTCTCTTCATCAGTGGCTGCAGACACAGCCTCCTGAGCAGAGGATAAAGCAAATACAATGGAGGCAAAGGGACTTTCTTTCACAATTCACTTTTATATTGAGCCAGTGTTCAGCTTTGCTTAATCAGCTCTGGTTTAAGCATGCACATCCCCTGCTGTTCCCAGAAGGCGTGACGTAATGCAGTGACCCCATTTAAAGTGTGTGGTTTGGTCCTTACAGCAAAGCGGTCGTAGAGTTGATAGGTGAGCAGGGGGTTGGGCAGCTCTCTGAAGTACAGCTTACACAGGGAGCCCACAGAGTGGATGTCTTGTCTGAAGTTATCCCTGGTCAGATCTGGGACCTGCTCTGAGTCAAACTCATGTCTACACACAGACAAGAAGACAGAGCCAGGCTTTTAACATTTGAATCTAAACAAAAACAATATACAATCAAACACAAGAGAAATATACATAGTCAAATAATTTGCAGGCTTGCAGCTATATGTTGAGGCCCAGCATATCTATAGCCAAATAACTGAGTCATTGACAAAAACATTTAATTTAGCCCAAGGTTTAATACAAATTGTTGAAAAATCACAGTTACAACATCAACCCAAAGCTACAAACCTGAGTTTCTGGATGTTGGAGGAAATCCCAGAGAGCCTGTATATTCCATCAACAACACCGTGTTTCTCGATAAATTCTGCACAGCTCTGGACGACCTGTGGGACTGCAGGTCATAGAGAATAAGTGGTCTGAGTCTACTGTTTTATACAGTGAGTTTATATGTAATAAACGACTAATATCAAAGTGATAAAGAGTGACCTAATTACCCCAAAATGTGACAGTGACAAGTAACCAATCTGACACAAATCATCAAGTTTGCAACCCAACTTTGTCTTTAGTCTAACAGTGATTTGGATTAACTGCTAAAATGAAATCAGACACTCAACGCTGTGTGGTGCAAACTGAACAAATCGCAGTTGCTCAAGCGTAAGAGCACATGTCGAGAAATGTTAGTTGATTTAACCACAACCACAATACACTCAGACATAACCAAAACTGACCACAGCTACAACCACAAGTTTGTAAGGAATGATTTTGTACCATCATGTCCTGAGTTGTGGAGGTGCTCTCCCAAATCGCAGCCGAAAACTCGCTCCCGAAGGATGCCTCGCTGCCGGAGCTTCTGGGGTGGCGGCCTCGACTTCATGAAAGTCCTCAGGAATGTCACAAGTTTGCCATGCTTTTTGCACACTAAGAATGCACAAAAGAAAAATTAAATCTTAAGATGAAATAAATAAACAATGCATCTAGCTATTTATCAACATTTATGTACCTGGCTTTGGCACTGAGCTCTGAACACTGGGGGGAATTTTGTCATTTATCAGCTCCACACAGTCACAGGGAAAGAAACCAACCTGTACACAGATTAAAGCATATTTAAGGATTTTTAAAACATCACTGAAATACTATCTTAACTTATGATGAAACAATGAAAAAAATACATTATGATTGTAGTTTTTAAAATATGTTTTAAAATTATATTATTATATTGTGAGTATTGTAGACACTGTAGAAAAAAAATTATAAAAAATAAAGCAATCAGCAAAAGCATATTTTCTTGTTTAACCTGAAATCCATGTTTGCCCCTCCACCAGCCAGTGTCTTCTTTAGGAGGCATGTCAATTACAGAAACTATATCCCCAACCTATAAAATTATAATCACATGAAAACAATACAATTTGTAAAAGCTTGGAAAATGTAATCAAGATAATAAGTTGTTACCTCAAAAGTTAATTCATCAGTTGCCTGAGCAGTGTAGCGTTTGGTCACATGGGCAGCAGCGATGGCAGGAACGTTGATTGAAGCTTCCTCTGAAACTAGCAGGTGATTTCCCTTGTTGTCGATCTGATGGGAAAAAATAAAAAATGTCTTTGTCTTTTGTCTGCATATTTACTTTATTACTGTATCCCCATAGAAATAGGCAGCCATCAGACCAAGTTACGGGTCTGATCTGTGTAGAGATGACCCCATTCACAATATGAATACATGATTTTCAAGGTATATTTAGTACCTATAACTGAATGAACTGAATGAATGAAGATAAATACGAATAATGCCATATCAAGAAACATTTCAGGCAAAGAAATATGCCGACAAGCAGGTGGCAGACCCTCCACCAGAAAAGTTTCAAAGTGCACCTTTAAAGTTTGCACTTATAGGCATGAATCTGTGGTAAGGCATGTACCACAAAACACGTCACTGAAGCCTCATATACATGTGTAATGTCATAAAGGTATTTCAGTAAATGCATCTGTATCCATGCCACAAAATACTGCAAAAATATTTTTCACAGGCCTCATACACTTAGTCACTCGAGATAAAGATTGAGTCTTGGCGGAAAAAACAGAGTCTCCATCTGCCTTGGAGCTCCATCTTGGCTCCTTATATCTTTTTTATTCCCAAAGATTAAAAGGGTTTGGTGATGCACTTTTCAGAGCCAAAACGCAGTCCTTGGTTGCCATTACCATCCAATTTAAATTCACCCTAGGATGCTATCAAGTGAGACAGCATATTAGCTCCAAGTCTCCCCCTGAGCATTATAAGCATGTCCTAAATGATGCAAATAAAAATAAATCATACCTCCATCCATGTTAGCACCGGGCCACAGTTGATCTTGTTGTCTGCGATGACTGAGAGGCGGGATAAGTATGTAGCCAGCATTTTTGTTATGACCTACAGAAAACAATATTATACAGTATCTTTCAGTAGATGTGGTATTTTAAGTTGTGATTACCTCCACGATGTCTTTTGAAGGGTCAAATTTAGGCAGCTCAGTGAGTTGGGAGAAGCGACGGTCATAGATGCACAGGTGGAGATGTTTGTCCAGCACCCGGAAGTCTTCATAGGACCTCTTCACTAACCAATTTTTCCCCTTACACGAAGCAAAAAACATAGACCAATATTTATCAATCAGCTGTTTAAGTTACCTAATACTATAACTAATAGAGTGGTAAAGTGCACTGTATACATAGAAAGTATTTTTGTCAATTTACCTGGCAGGTGATTTGAGACAGGTAGACCAGCTCTTTAGAATCCAAATTTACTTTTGGCACTTCACTCTGATCTTCTTTGAGGACCAACTAAGAGAAAAATGAAAAATAATAAAAGGAAGTAACCTTTAACAAATACACAACACATCATGTCAATCAACATTTTTAATATGTAGTTTAACTTTTTAACTTAAATAATGAAACCATCCTCTTTCTATAAACTTTGTTGGGATAAGCGCAGAGGCAGAGTTGCAAATTTGTTTCTTGTTGTGCTATTGACGCATGGCATGCTTCCAAAAATACAGTACTGAGCCGTATGGGGGTTTGGGAATACATTGATCGACAAGACTTCAAAGGCCTGAAGCCGAGGGAAGTTCTGGTTATTTATAACTTGCAGCAGCTCCTCCAGATCCAATATTATACAACATACAGTGACCTAGTTACAATAGCAGCCTAAAACTAAGACAAGACCACTTTAACTACTTAGGATAGGAAAGATCAGTAAATATAAAGTTCCTAATAAAAGTAATATATTGAGAATTCCTAAAGTTACACAAAACTAATTCACTGACCACAAAATATTTTAAAACTTTTCTGCACCCACTTTGAACGATGTGTTGCCACTTAAGGCTGCATTCACATTTGTCCTGGTTTTGTCCTAGTTTGAGCCCAGTCTAGTCTTATTTAGACTTGGTTTAGTCATGTTTTAGAGCTAGTTTAGTCTTTGTTCAGTCCAGGTTTAGTTCCAGTTTAGATCTAATTTTGATGTGGTCCATGTTCAAGTGTAAACGCACCTTAGAGGGATACAACAATGTCCAGGATACCAAAATAGCATCCACATTTGCACAAGGAAGAGTTAGCCCAAAGATCACAAATATGAACAACTAAAATGATGTTAACCACTCGGCCATCATGTTTTTAATCCTGGTTAAATTGACAAAGCTAAACTAAATAATACCAAATAAGCGTTTCAATTCATTATATCCACCTACCTAAACAATTTCTGCACTAACGCATCTCGGACCGCCACGTGCCTCTACCCTCGTGCTCAGCTTCCATCCCGGAGCTCAATAACGTTCTCCGACCAGACAAATAATGGCCCAGGGGTAGACGAGTTTAAATGCTGCTCCTCACTCTCCTATCCCCTTACCGCCATGTTATGTAAAACGATCATTCACAGTGCCTTGGCTCACTATGTGCGCTAGTCTATTCACTGCAAAAGGAAATAAAGAGGATGCTAAAGAGGAGTCTTCCCTCATCCCTACCTCTGCGATTCGATCCGCCCCCTGCTCATTATGCAACCCCCCTTTCCTGTCTGAGCTAGTCTACATTGGCTTTCCCTAGTCGTAAAGGGGCTCGGAAGATATGGGGTCAATGCTCGCACACATAGACAGACATTGTTCATTATAGGTAGGGCTTATTCAGTTAAGGGTGATGCTGCAGATAATCTAGGAGGAATTAGAGTGGCCAAGACAGTAGAAAGTGCTGTCCTTTTGTGCTAACTAAAGATTAAAACTACTAAGTGCATTATCCATGGACAGAAATTCAGCCAAAAGCTTCAAGACGTCCCCCTTTAGACAAAATAAAGAGTAAATACAAATGGAGGGTTTAGTTGTGAGGACATTAGAGACAGTCTTAAGTATGTCCCTCATGTCCACTAAATCGCACTGGCCTTGTCTTGGTGCAACACTCCAAGGTCAGTCAAACTGCCAGCCATAGCAGCTCACTTCCTCTGGCTGTGCAGATAAAGCCATCATGAAGTCATGGCAACTGCAGCGGGATAGTTTGGCCAAACAGAGCTGTGGCATCATGGGATTGAGGATGGGCTTTGCTACAGTGAATCACATTATTGGAGCGTGGAGGGATGCACGGACTGTTTTTGTTTCACACATGCAGTCTTTTGTCTAAAGCAGCCAAGTCACTCACTGAGGCACTACTGCACTCTGCTGGCAGGTACACTGAACTGCACTAATGAATAAGTGGACAACAAAGGTTTCCTGAAATACTGTATTAGGTGAACAGTTTATATATACTACATATAGAGACAACATGCACTAACATATGTTTCCATCTGTGAACAATTATTGTGATTGTATTAGGGTGCACCTTGACTTTTCTGGTGCTGGGCATGTCACCCACTTGTCTCCATGTAGATGTTAAGCTTTGCCTGGAAAGTTCCACAGTAAGGCTTTAAACTTATCTATACTATAGCATTTATGTAATTACGACTGTTGCCAAAAATACCTTGAAAAAACATGCATTCTTACTGTGGACGGGGTCGCCTCTTAAGATCTGACCTGTGAATTGGTGGCATCACTTGCTTGACTCCATGGAAATGGATACATTTAATGCCATACCATGGAACATTCCAGGAAAAGCGATAACATCTACATAGAGAAGTGGGAGATGTGCCACCACCAGAAAAGTTAGTGCACCTATAGGCAAGTGGTCAGTGGTGGAAGGTAACAAAGTAAAAAGTAAAGTAAAGTACTGAACTTAAGTACATGTTTAGATAGCTGTATTTTATTTAAGTACATTTTAAAGTGGATACTTTTTACTTTTACTTCAATACATTTGAGACAAGGTATCTGTACTTTGTACTCCAATACATTTTTCAATAGGACTGAAAAGTAAAAGTATTTTTTATTATTGACTGAGACCTGCTGAAAAGGCTGAGGGTTTATTTTTAACACATTCATACTTTAAGCAAACAAAAATATACAAATAAGAACAGGTAGAAAAAAAACTATTGATTCAATTGTTTATGTTGAACAAAATTCAGCACAAATCTTGATCAATATCAATACATTTGAAGCCTTATAAGATCTCAAAAGTATATTTTTTTCACGTGATACTTTTACTTTTACTTGAGTATTTTTTTGCTCCGGTATCTGTACTTTTACTTAAGTAACAAAATTCTACTTCTTCCACCACTGGTAGTCATAGCAATCACTCATAGAATTCATAGAATTCAACTAATAATTAATTAATACTTTTACAAAACAATTTAAATACATAACGTTGAAATCACCTGAACACTCCCAAAATCCACAGTTTCATAGTGGAAATGAGCACACTCGGCCAGCTTTGGAAAGTGGCCTCTGGGGAATGTCAACCTACAAAACAAAGCACAAACATCACACATATAGATCCACTACAACTGTCTGTATGGGAATCTGTGAGTTAGATGGAGAAATCACATTGGTCCTAAGAGTCATGCTACAGGCCTCCATTACACTGGCCTGGATAAGAGTCCTGGTTTACAGCCCATAATAGCAGCAGCTCTGTCACAGGGAGCACCTACTTCTTCATGTTCTTGACTTTCATGCTGGCGGTGCTGACACAGGAGCGCAGGAGGGGCTCTGGATGCTCTGTGATATCATCAGTAGGGGCCTGTCCAATCATAGAATACATATATTTATAATGATCATTAACCAGTTGTCCCTAAAGGTAATTTGTAAATATACTGATATAACTACTAATTAAAACAAGGGTGGTTTACACATTGAATTCTTTATGCGTTGTAATGGAAACATCAACATTGTAAACATAATTTTGTTATCAAATGTACTCTTAGTAAAACACAGTGGTGGAACCACATGACCTTTACATGACATAATGGTTTGTGATGAGTCAAAAAGAATCAGCTAACATGCTAATGCTAACCCTATCTGTTTGTATTATATGGCCATGCCTTAGTGAGGGATGAAGTCAGACTGGTGTGGGCATGTACCAGGGCACTGGGTGCCTCGTGTTCTTGTTTCTCCTCCAGAGGATTACTGTTGGCAGCTTGAGATGAGTCTTCAGATTTGTCCTGGTCTGAACACGGTGGCACATCTCTGCATACAGTAAAAGCATTTATTTAATATGCAAAACAATCTTTTCTACAAAATGCATGCTTAGCACGATTTGTAGTATTTTTGGAGAACACCAGAGGGAGCGATCAAGGAAATATAATCTTGTAATATCTGTATTTACTACTACTGCAGATATCTTTATATAGTTTGAGGATTGCTTTAATAGAGATTTTATTTCAAGCTTTACTTTGGAAAACAGAAACTCAAACACTTCTGTAGACATTCAAAAAGCCAGCCTTGTCCATTCAAAGTCACAAAGGTTATCCGCCCACAAGGGAATGCTTTAGAAATCCTCTTTTTGAAAAGTGACTCAAATGTATTCAGAAGTGAAGGGTGAGGTCCATTGAGCTCAATTTAATGATGAACAAAGAGAGGACAGACAGAAGCCTTTGGCTTATCACAGACACTAGGTCGGATCAGATGTAGACAAAGAAGTGTAGTATCTACTGAAGCTTAATGCTTTTACTCTCCACAGTCACAATAATAACACAGGTATGTAAACAGTGACACATTCTTTGTTCACAATGTAATAGAATCTGATGATGTCAAAGAACATAGATGTACTGTAAAACATTTGGGGCATAAAAAACAGAAATCAAAATTAGACATAAGAAATATACAGTATTTTTATGAGCAGTGGGGTCCACTGTTTTAAATTCTCAGTAAACTGACAACAATCACACAAACATTATGAATATAGCACCTGTCAATTCATAATTTTTGCTGCACAGGAGATGTTGAGCCAATTCTGTCCTTCATTTCAATGTCTCTGTGTTGACATTACATGAACAAAATCTAGGAGTCCGTACGAAACTACATGACTTTACATAATTCAAGACACAAGCATAGAGTAGAAAATGATAGTACTAACTCACCCTCCAAGGACGTCACCACTTCCTGGTTCTTTCTGGGCTCCCATGGCAGCATTCTCAATCACCGCGGCAACCACACATCCAGCCTCCATGATGGCGGCTTATTGCAACAGCCTGCTGAGGAGGACACACAGGAGAGGGAGGGGCAGAGATGGGTGGGTGTAAGAGTACAAGAGCGCAGAGACACGGAGCCGGCAGACGAGAACCCAGTGGAGGCTGCAGTGATTCTCAAGGCTGCGATTCACACACAGCCACACACAACCACACAGACACGTGCCTCTGACAGTAATCTGTGTCGACATCATGACACAGAGATGAGAGCTGCTTCGACTGATAATGCGTGCAAGGTCCCCAGACACTATAGTATACAAGAGGATAGCCACAGCACACTTAAGCTAAAATGAACCTTTATTACCAATTCAAGCCATTTAGACCCATTAAATTATTTATAAGGCAAGGCATTACAAATAGTTACATGTCACAGGCCTTCAGAGTTCAAGAGTCCATTTTCTGCTTCATATGTACTGTATTGTTAACATCATGACACTGCAAAACAAGTACCCTGTTCCCAAACTACAGTAAATAAAATGATTGTAAGCTAATTTGAGGTTCTAGTTGAAATGTACTGGTGTGCCTTATAACAATTATTCAACATACGTAAGCATTGTGCATTGTTGTGTTGAATACTGGTCTGTGAATGGAAGAGAAGTAAGGACATTATCTTGGCAGCAATATTTTGTCTTTGCAAGATTAGACAGATATCTTGTGTGTCCACATTCAGGGACAAAATGCATGTCCAAAAGTGTTGGCTGTCTGAGCTAAATCTGTGTGAACGCTTTCCTGTGTGGGAACATGTTGAGCTGCAGGGAAGGCTGACTGGTTTTGTAATTTGAGATTTAATGGGTTTCATTTCACCTGTCAAAACTTACAGAACAAAACTGGAGATGATATAGTTACACTATTAAAGAGGGGGTGGTATTTTACTTCTATGGGGTATTAACTTGTAACACAAAGCATATTTAGATCACCATGTTACCTTTTATTGTTTTGAAAATGCTATATTCACAAAAAAACAATGTATTACCATGTTTTAAAAGTTTCACTTATGCTTTCGATGCTCTGAATCTCCCCGCATTAAGTCACTCCCCCTTCACAGCACTATCACAACACAATCAGTGTGCATTCTGCTAATGAAACTACTGCATTAGCTTTGTTAAGTTGCTGTGTAAAGTTTTGTATTATGCTTTTGTATATTTATGGAGAATTGTCTTGTGGGAGAATGAGTGATGTATGCTTGTGGGCGGAGCACTGGCCAAAGCTTTCCCGGGCATGACAGGTGGTTGGTGCACCAATCACACAGCACTACTGAGGTTAGTGCGGAAGCAAAAGGCGAAGTACTCAAGTGAACCAAAACAAACATGGCGACAGACGTACTTCATTCTGTTTTAGCGTCAATATTTTATCTGTGAAAAATGTGTAGACGGTAAGCACTTTGTGCATTTGTGGACAGGGAAGATGTCTGTGTACTCTTCTGCAACTGGATGTAACAAAAGTACAATTTTTTGTCTTGTTCTACTATTGTGTTGCTTTGACCAATCAGATTCAAATAATCGTCCTGACATTCTGCGTTTTCCGATCGCATTCAGTGAAAACCAGCCCAGATTAATGTATAGAACTCAATTTAGAGTGACACGCATATCAATCTGGCATGAGCCAGGTTATAATACCCCCTCTTTAACTATGAATGACATATTATGTATACAGCATTAACAGTGCAATGTGTTCTATGTATTACATGGTAAATTTATACTATGTGATGTAGTTATTTACTTTAATATTATTTTTTTTACTTCATTCTTGTTAGGGTCTTACTTATAGCCTTAACAATGTGGCACAACCCAATTATGCCCCTAAGCAACAAATAATATATGAGTGACTTCACTTACATCTATAAAAAGATCAATCTTTTCAGTTTTCCCAGTGCCACAATTAAAGAACAATGGAAACACACTTACCTGAATCATTTCAACACCACACAAAATAATAAGATCAGCAGTACCTTGTGCTATAAAAAGATGATCACGTGACTATAAACTATAAAAAGCTTTTTATACATTGTTCAAAGAAGACAACCTAAATCCTGACACACTGTGAATATAGTATAAAAGTATGCCTTCTTCCTATATTTGCGGTCACATGTAGATAAATGCCAAATAAACTAACTAAAGCAGCACATAATAACAAAGCCTTGGTGCTATCTGATGGCCTATATTATGTTTCTAAAGAAAAAATAGCCCAGTCTATCACGTTCCATTCTTTAAAAAAATATAAAGATCTAAAAGAATCTAAAAAAATCTAGTTTCAGTAAGGCCATGGACATAAAACATGGCTGCAGACAGTAGGCTATCATGTGTGTATTTGAGGCAACAACCAAACAGCAGATGTGTCCAAATGAGTCACTGCTCCTTTATCACATGAGAGGAAGGACCACATAAGGACAGTAGCCATCTTATAAACCTTACACACTGTACTATTTGCTATTACGGTAATCTTCTATATACTGTGTTTATTGTTATTGTTACTAAAGGCAGTTCTGTCTCTATTCGTTCTGATACATATTTGCATTAAAGGGTTATGGGTGACTAAATTTACAGAGTGAGGCATAACAGTCTGGACTGTCGACAGCTATAATAACATTGTGCTGAATGTTGTATTGCCCAGTTATATTTTCAAGTCTGTACCCACTACTGAATTGAACAAGGTGGACCACTCACATACAGTACCCTTAGCAGATAAACTCTAGGGAGATGAGCATTACATAATGGGTAAGTCTGTGTTGGCTATGTCCTGTTAGTCATGGCTCCTACACAAGCTGTAACAAATATAGTTTAAATCCCTTCAAGAAAAATGCATGCATAATATAGTATGCACTTCCCTGGAGACAGTGACATGCTCAATATTGTCACCCAGGCAAAAGCGAGGTTTCATGTTGTTATTCTCAGTGTGGGAATGCAGTCAGCCTAGGCAACAAACATGGAGGCGAGAGGACTGTGGTTGCCATGGCAACCCCCATTGTCCATCGTGGCTGGATGTTACATGGATGCAACCAGGATGAAGCAGCAACTGGGACAACACCTACAATGAACTTCTGACTAGTGCCTCCGCATTGAGCCTATCCAAGAGTATACTTGTGCACTAACTTTGGCATTATTGTAGCTGGTACATTTGTTGTGAGAGGAGGAGCAGCTGAAGTCACATGATCAGTTAATCTTCCTGAAATCTACCAGAGTGAGATTAACTTTATTTCATCTCACACTGGGGTTGCTGACACAGCTCAGCTGAGCCGGACGGACAGCAGAGCCGTGATTATGTGTGAGACAAGAGAGTCCAAATATTTAATCAAGAAATCCAGTAGTACGTCACCGGATTTGAAAAACAGTCAGACGCAAAACACAAGACCTGTTCTTGAAATAGTAGTAGGCAATAGTAGGCCTGACACTTCAGCTATTATCGGTTAAATAGGCTTAGTAATAATAAAATGTTTTGTTTATACAGTTGTAGAGTTCTACATAAATTGGAAAAGTAAATATTATTAAGATGCAACATTCTTTCACAAATTGACACCTGATAGGCCTGTGTAGCAAATTATTATCCCACTTCCTTATTGTGGCACAAATGGTAGACTCCATGTTTTTATCTAATAGCCTATTACATAATAATAAGCAACAAAGTGGAAGAATGAATGAACTCACGCTGGGAAG